>RJWK010030619.1:0-24640 GCA_004363435.1 Platanista minor | reverse complement strand
CTCAAAATGGATTAAAGACCTAAATGTAAGGCCAGAAACTATCAAACTCTTAGAGGAAAACATAGGCAGAACACTCTATGACATAAATCGCAGCAAGATTCTTTTTGACCCACCTCCTAGAGAAATGGAAATAAAAACAAAAATAAACAAATGGGACCTAATGAAACTTCAAAGCTTTTGCACAGCAAAGGAAACCATATACAAGACCAAAAGACAACACTCAGAATTGGAGAAAATATTTGCAAATGAAGCAACTGACAAAGGATTAATCTCCAGAATTTACAAGCAGCTCATTCAGCTCAATAACAAAAAAACAAACAACCCAATCCAGAAATGGGCAGAAGACCTAAATAGACATTTCTCCAGAGAAGATATACAGACTGCCAACAAACACATGAAAGAATGCTCAACATCATTAATCATTAGAGAAATGCAAATCAAAACTACAATGAGATATCATCTCACAACAGTCAGAATGGCCATCATCAAAAAATCTAGAAACAATAAATGCTGGAGAGGCTGTGGCGAAAAGGGAACACTCTTGCACTGCTGGTGGGAATGTGAATTGGTACAGTCACTATGGAGAACAGTATGGAGGTTCCTTACAAAACTACAAATAGAACTACCATATGACCCAGCAATCCCACTACTGGGCATATACCCTGAGAAAACCATAATTCAAAAAGAGTCACGTACCAAAATGTTCACTGCAGCTCTATTTACAATAGCCAGGAGATGGAAACAACCTAAGTGTCCATCATCGGATGAATGGATAAAGAAGATGTGTCACATATATACAATGGAATATTACTCAATCATTAAAAGAAACAAAATGTGGAGTTATTTGTAGTGAGGTGGATGGACCTAGAGTCTGTCATACAGAGTGAAGTAAGTCAGAAAGAGAAAGACAAATACTGTATGCTAACACATATATATGGAATCTAAGAAAAAATGAAATGCCGTGAAGAACCTAGGGGCAAGACGGGAATAAAGACACAGACCTACTAGAGAATGGACTTGAGGATATGGGGAGGGGGAGAGGTAAGCTGTGATAAAGTGAGAGAGTGGCATGGACATATGTACACTACCAAACGTAAAACAGATAGCTAGTGGGAAGCATCCGTATAGCACAGGGAGATCAGCTCTGTGCTTTGTGATCACCTAGATGGGTGGGATAGGGAGGGTGGGAGGGACGGAGACGCAAGAGGGAGGAGATATGGGAACATATGTATATGTATAATTGATTCACTTTGTTATAAAGCAGAAACTAACACCATTGTAAAGCAATTACACTCCAATAAAGTTGTAAAAAAAAAAAAAGAAAAAAAGGGAGACGATGCAAATCAATAAAATTACAAATGAAAAAGGAGAAATCACAACTGACACCACAGAAATACAAAGGATTATAAGAGACTACTGTAGACAACTATATGCCAATAAAATGGACAACCAGGAAGAAATGGAAAAATTCTCGGAAAGGTACAATTTTCCAAGACCAAACCAGGAAGAATTAGAAAATATCAACACACCTATCACAAGTAATGAAATTGAAACTGTAATTAAAAATTTCCCAACAAACAAAAGGCCAAGGCCAGATGGCTTCACAGGTGAATTCTATCAAACATTTAGAGAGGAGCTAAAACCCATCCTTCTTAAACTCTTCCAAAAAATAGCAGAGGAAGGAACACTCCCAAACTCATTGTATGAGGCAACCATCACCCTGATTCCAAAACCAGACAAAGATGTCACAAAGAAAGAAAACTACAGGCCCATATCACTGATGAACACAGATGCAAAAATCCTCAAGAAAATGCTAGCAAACAGAATCCAACAGCATATTTAAAGGATCATACTCCATGATCAAGTGGGATTTATCCCAGGGATGCAAGGATTCTGCAATATATGCAAATCAACCAATGTGATACACCATATTAACAAATCGAAAAATAAAAACCATATGATCATCTCAATAGATGCAGAAAAAGGTTTTGACAAAATTCAGCACTCATTTGTGATAAAAACTCTCCAGAAAATGGGCACAGTGGGAACTTACCTCAACATAATAAAGGTCATATATGACAAACACACAGCAAACATCATTCTCAATGGTGAAAAACTGAAAGCATTTCCCCTAAGATCAGGAACAAGACAAGGATATCCATTTTCATCACTCTTACTCAACATAGTTTTGGAAGTCCTAGCACGGCAATCAGAGAAGAAAAAGAAATAAAAGGAATCCAAATTGGAAATGAAGAAGTAAAACTGTCACTGTTTGAAGATAACATGATACTATATATAGAAAATCCTAAAGATGCCACCAGAAAACTACCAGAATTAATCCATGAATTTGGTAATGTTGCAGGAATGCAGAGAAATCTCTTGCATTACTATACACTAACAATGAAAGATCAGAGAGAGAAATTAAGGAAACAACCCCCTTTACCATCACAACAAATGAATAAAATATCTAAGAATAAACCTACCTAAGGAGGCAAAAGACTTGTACTCAGAAAGCAGTAAAACACTGATGAAAGAAATCAAAGAGGACATAAACAGATGCAGAAATATACCATGTTCTTGGATTGGAAGAATCAATACTGTGACTATACTACCCAAAGCAATCTACAGATTCAATGCAATCTCTATCAAACTACCAATGGCATTCCTCCCAGAATTAGTACAAAACATTTTACAATTTGTATGGGAACACAAAAGACCCCGAAGAGCCAAAGCAATCTTGAGAAAGAAAAATGGAGCTGGAGGAATCAGGTTCCCCAACTTCAAACTATACTACAAAGCTACAGTAAACAAGACAGTTCGGTATTGGCACAAAAACAGAAATATAGATCAATGGTTCAGGATAGAAAGCCCAGAGATAACCGCACGCACATATGGTCATCTAATTTATGACAACTGAGGCAAGAACATTCAGTGGAGAAAAGGCATCCTGGTCAATAAGTGGTGCTGGGAAAACTGGACAGCTACATGTAAAATAATGAAATTAGAACACTATCTACCACCATAGACAAAAATAAAATCAAAATGGATTAAAGACCTCAATCTAAGACTGGAAACTGTAAAACTGTTAGAGGAAAACATAGAAACAACACTCTTTGACATAAACCACAGTAAGATCTTTTTTGACCCACCTCCTAGAGTAATGAAGATAAAAACAAAAATAAACAAATGGGACCTAATTAAACTTAAAAGCTTTTGCACAGCAAAGGAAACCATAAACAAGCCAAAAAGACAACCCTCAGAATGGGAGAAAATATTTGCAAACGAAGCAACAGACTAAGGATATACAAAGAGGTCACGGAGCTCAATATCAAAAAAACAAACAACCCAACTGATAAATGGGTGGAAGACCTAATAGACATTTCAGCAAAGAAGACATACAGATGGCCAAGAAGCACATGAAAAGATGCTCAACATCACTAATTATTAGAGAAATGCAAATCATAACTACGATGAGGTATCACCTCACGCTGGTCAGAATGGCCATCATCAAAAAATCTACAAACAACAAATGCTGGAGAGGGTGTGGAGAAGAGGGAACCATCTTGCACTGTTGGTGGGAATGTAAATTGATACAGCCACTATGGAGAACAGTATGGAGGTTCCTTAAAAAACTAATAATAGAACCACCATATGATCCAGCAATCCCACTACTGGGCATATACACTGAGAACACCATAATTCAAAAGGACACATGAACTCCAATGTTCACTGCAGCACAATTTACAATAGCCAGGACATGGAAACAACCTAAATGTCCAATGATAGATGAATGGGTAAAGAAGATGTGCTACATACATATAATATAATGGAATATTACTCAGCCATAAAAAGGAACGAAATTGGGTCATTTTTAGAGATGTGGATGGACCTAAAGTCTGTCATACAGAGTGAAGTAAGCCAGAAAGAGAAAAAACAAATATCATATATTAAGGCATATTTGTGGAATCTAGAAAAATGGTACAGATGAACCTATTTGCAGGGCAGGAATAGAGACATAAATGTAGAGAATGGACATGTGGACACAGTGGTGGAAGGAGAGGGTGGTATGAATTGGGAGATTAGGTTTGACATAAATACACTACCATGTGTAAAATAGATAGCTAGTGGGAACCTGCTAGCTGAGCACAGAAAGCTCAGCTCAGTGCCTGTGATGACCTAGATGGGTGGGATGGGGGAGGGTGTGGGAGGGAGGTCCAAGAGGGAGGGGATATAGATATACATACAGCTGATTCAGTTCATTGTGCAGCAGAAACTAACATAACATTGTAAAGCAATTATATCCCAATAAAAAAATAAATTAAATACGCAAGAACTCAAGGAATACTGCATCCCAGAACCCTTCCTGATGTGTCTACGTACGTTAATTAAACCAAACTTAATTACTTAATTTAACCAAGAGATGACTGGAGCAAGGACTAATAGTATCATTCAAGACATTTAATTATGGATCTAAGTGTAGAAGAAAGGTGGGAACAAGGATATTATTCTAATAATAATTAAATGATTATATGTTTAGACACTGTTGAAATAAAACAAAAAAGAGAAGATAGAAAGGAGAGAATGACCAATGATCTCACTGACTGTTGGTTAGGCAATACATAGGAGTCACAGAATACCATTTAAAGCTAACAAAGGAACAAGAGCCTCATAAAAGGTATCAGGATAAGGGCAAACATAAAAACACAACTACAAACTGTTCTATATACCAAAAGGAAGAAACAAATAACTCTCCCCCCAACCCAAAAAGACTATATAGAGAAACACAGTCAATATAACATGATATGGTCAATAAGTACAACATAAAATAATATGACAGCTAAAACATAGAAATGAATGCAATTTACTTCTCTTGTTCAGATTTTCTAATTAGCTCATAAAGAAAAACCCAACTGCATGTTGTAAACAAGAGACACATTTAAATAGAGTGATTCAGAAAGGCTACAAAGAAAGGGTTGCGTAAAGATATGCCAGACAAATGGAAAAAACTTATACAAGCAGGGAGTATAGTCCTGCTGTCAGTCTGCAGAACTGAAGTCAAAAGCATTAAGCAGGACAAGGAACACTACTTTATAACAATAAAGGTCACAATTCATAATGAAGACATACCAGTTTCCATATCTGTATGTCAAATAATACAAATTACCTTTATAAAATGGTAACTATAGGAGTTGAAAGGGAACTAGAAAGACACTAGTAACAAATACTTAAGACTGCTCCAGTCTAAGATAGATCAAGTTGACAAAATTACAGGGAAAGAAGAACTAAATATAGCATATATTTAATTAGGCAAATTTTTTGGTTCTCCCTTCATCTCTTTTTCTATTTACACCCCAATAATAGAGAATATATATTCTTCTCAACTACACATGGGACATTCTCCAAAATTGTCTATATGTTGAACTACAAAAGTCTTAAATTCTACAAAGCAGAAATAATACAAACAATAATCTCTGACCATAATGCAGTAAAATTTAGACATTAATACCAAAATCATAGTCAGTGGAACTTTCATCCAGAAGTTAAAAACTCTAAACAAACAACTCGTGTCAAAGAGGAAATGTAGACTGAAATTGCAGAATTTCTAAAAGTAATGAGAGTGAAAACAGTAGCAAAATCTGTAGAAAAGAAACACTGATCAGAGGAAATTTTATAGCATATATATATTACATACATACGTACACAAACACACACACACATACACACACACACACATCTATATATATATATATATATATATATATATATATATATATATATAAGAATAGAAATAATGAAAATGAATTCCCAATTCAAAAAGCTAGAAAAAGAACAATAAAGGAATCCCTCCAGGAACAAAACAAAACACTAGAAAGGAATATAACTGATAAAAGCAAAAATTCATATAGTAGAAAATGGAAAAATAGTAACATTAATTGAAGTGCTGTTTCTTTTAAAAACCAGCAAAATAAGCACTAATTTAATATTAAGAAGAGATGTCACATATAGCAAAGTAAAAAAATGACAAAAGGGAAGCAATCATAAACACAAATCTTTGTACAAACCTATGCTAAGAAAATTGAAAATCTAAATTAAATGGATCATTTCTTAGGAAAATACAATTTATGAAAATTGGTCCCAGTGGAAAACAATACGAGTACTAACGATAATTTATAAACTGGGTGTGAGTAAAGACTTTCTTAATCTGACTCAGACTTGACAAATCTGACTGCAGAAAAGCAAAAAAGAATCTCTGTACAATCCAAAACACCATAATCAATATTAAAAGATAAATGACAAACCGAGAGAAAATATTTGTAACACATAGCAGTGAAAATTCATGCACTTTTGGTAGGAATGTAAATTGGTGCAACCACTATGAAAAACAGTCTGGAGATTCCTCAAAAGACTAAATAAAGAACTACTGTAGGTTCCAGCAATTCCACTTCTGGGTACTTATCTAAAGAAAATGAAAACATTAATATGAAAAGATATATGCATCCCTATATTCATTGTGGCACTATTTATAATAGTCAAGATATGGAAGCAACCTGTGTGCATCAATAGATGAATGGATAAAGATGTGGTACACACACACACACACACACACACATGAACACTACTCGGCCGTAAAAAAGAATAAAATCTTAACACTTGTGACAACATGGATGGACCCTGAGGGTATTATACTAAGTGAAATAAGTCAGACAGAGGAAGACAAATGACAGGATTTCACTCATATGTGAAATCTAAAAAACAAAACAAAACAGACACATAGATACAGAGAGCAGAAGGGTGGTTGCCAGAGGGGAAAGGGGTAGGGAGATGAAGGAAATAGGCGAAGGGGATTAAGAGGTACAAACTTACAGCTAAAAAATAAGTCACAGGGATATAATGTACACATAGAGAATAGAGTCAACAATATTGTAATAATGTTGTGTGGTGATGGATTTATTAGACTTATTGTGGTGATTATTTCATAATGTATAAAAATGTCAAATCACTATGTTGTACACCTGAAACTAATATAATGTTGTATGATATAATATTGCATTGCCAAGTATAACTTAATAAAAAAGTGAAGGGAAAAAAAGCTTAAAAACTTTATAGAAAAATGTGTGAGAGTCAGGAATAGACAGTTCACAAAAAGTATACACAGTTGTCCTTTATACATGAAAAGATGCCCAACTTCCTTTAACAAAAAAGAAATGCAAATTAACACTATATTGAGATACTATTCTTCACCTATCACATTAGCAAAAATCCAAAAGCTTGACATCACACTCTCCTGGCAAGATTGTGGAAGAACTGTCCCCCAACCCTACAACGTTGGTGGATGGGCAATATCATACAACCTCTATTGAGAGGAATTTGGCAGTAACTAACATAACCAGACATACCTTACCCTTTGACTCAACTATTTCTCTGAGAAATTTCTCTAAAGTTTCATCTTTAACAATGCAAAAAATCAAATACACAAGGTTATTCATTGCACTATTATTCTACTAGCAAACGTTGGAAACAACATAAGTATCCAAGAAGAGATGACAGGTTAAATAAACATTGTATGTGCACATGCTGCAGTACTATACAGCTGCAAAACTTATGAGAAAAATCTCCATGATCTGATATATGGTGATTTCTGGAATATATTGATAAATAAAAAGACTCCTATGCTTATTTTTGAGAAAACGTATACAGGAAGGTGAACCATCAACTGAAGAAACTGCTTCACTGCAAAAGATGGGCATGGACGATAAAGTTGAAGGGATACGAAAGAGAATGAGACGCTTTGGGGAAAATCTCTTTTATAATCCATGTCAATGTTCCTTTATTCAAAAAAAATGTAAAAAGATGAAAAAACCCTCAAATTGAATACACACATAAAGGAAATGACCCTAATTGTATATGAAACTGCTAACCACTCAGAAAAAGTCAAGTATTAAAGAAATCACAGACTGAGATTTCATTGCACAAAGACGCAAAAGGTAAAGAGCTGTATTTATAATGTCGCACAATTTGGTATGCTTTCCTGACAGGGGGCATCAGGATACTGATTTCTGGGTCTTGGGGTTAATTTATTTATATCAGTTCTTACACCTTCTGCACTAGGAAACCCAGTGGGTCTGGAGTTTAGGAGCCCCATGAATAAAAAAGCCACAATAACAAAGTTTCAAGAGTATGGGGCGGGGCAAATATTAATTTCACTGGTTTAGACCTGAGGCCAGACTAGAATTTAATAATTCAGAGGGGAAGGCACAGATCTCTGGAGAGGACAGGGTTGACCAAAGTCTTTCCAAGTGACCCCTGGTCTTTGGCCGACAGTGACCTTAGAAAGCTGGTGTCGGAGGCTTCTGTGAAAAGAACCTCTGGGCATTATGGAAGCTGCAGAGGTAGATTCCATTCATTCTGGGAATCTGCCATTCCAGATAATCCTAAAAGCCTCAGAGCTATTGTAGACACTGGGCATTTGGAATGTAAGGTATAAAGTCATTGCCGCAGGAAACCTACAAAAGCCTGGGAACTGAAAACGGGTATTTTTCGGGGTGGGGGGGAGCAGGAGTCGGTCGGAGCTTTGTCGCCTTTGTGGGGCCAAGAATGACATTTTGGCTTCAGGATGTAAGGTCCTGTTTAGAGATACAGTAGTACATAAGTCTTGGCCTATGGGCTTGTAAGAGGATATGGCTTGCAGAAGAAGTCGGATCCAGAGTAGGAGGCTGGAGACTGAAAGCCTTCTTTCTCCATAGATTGTCGTATTTACCCCTACAGGGAGGTCAGTCTCTTCTACAGTTTACTCAGTGTGGCAGCTCCCAACTTGGGGGGGTCAGATGGACGCAAGCACTTGGAGCTAAGTAGCCCATAACGTGCTCTTCCATAATGGACCATGTCTATATTTTAATAAATGACTCAAAGTAAGTGTTGATAAATAATGGAAACTTTAAAAACTGTTTAGCCACCACTTTCCAGGGAGTCAAGATGAAGACCTGGATAGGTTATTAGAAAGAAAAAATCAAAAATTTGCTTTAATTCTCCACTTTGCCTTATCAATGAAGATTTTAAAGATTTAGGAAAAACAACTGAGAGAAATAGCCATATCCTGTCATGGTCTTGATGGTTGTTGTGACTGCTGTTTTCTTATGCTCCCGAAATGATTGGCTTTCAATAGGATATTCTATGGTTTTGTGATTGAAAGAGTTCTTGATGAGATCTGGATATATTAGTATAAGAGAAATTTGCAATTCATCACTGATGGTATTACTTAATACATCTCTCATAATGTAACATATTTTATGAGCCTTTTCCTAATTCAAGAAAATTTACTGCTCATCTACTTTGAGGGAGGCAAGAAACTAGGCTGTGAAGGTATAGGGATATGTCTCAACATCCATGGAGCTGATGTTTTCAGGCCTTTAAACAATAATTTCACTAATTATTAATTAATTATAATTTATGATACATGCTACTAGGAGAAGTACATTTTACTCTACTTAAACCCTCAGGTGATTTTTGAAAAGCTTGCAATCACAGGCTGTTACATTTCATGGGTATAATTCATTACAATTGATTTAAATAATCCTAATGTAATAAGTCAGCAACACATTTGTCAATTGGGTATTTTGGGATGAAGTCACACAATGGATGTCATTTTTCTAGCAGAGCAGTCTTTTAAAATTTAATGAATTGGATATATAGAAGAAAATCCTACTGTTTATAAAGTCTCTGGGGAACTAACACACCATTGTAAAGCAATTATACTCCAATAAAGATGTTAAAAAAAAAAGAAAAAATGATGAGCAAACAAATTGTTAAATATGCAACTGAATAAACATAAAATTGAATAAATCACTAAAAAATTAAAATAAAATCTCTGGGGACAGCTAAATATTGAATGTCAATATGGTAAGGACTTAGAAACATGAAATTTCAATTTACCTTTGTTTATTATATGAGATGAGCTGAATTCTACATAGGAATATACCCTAATTTCATTTTCTATGTAATATGCAGCCTCAGAGCATTGTTTAATTAAAATGCCACTTAGACCAGTTAAACAAATTAGACTGAGCATAAACCTAGGGCTGCTAACTAAAATGTGCAGAAAGATGCACCAATTCTCTAAGATGGTACCGTCTGAAGCGTCTCCCACAACAGTGGGTACAAGAAGCACCATGACAGTTCTATAAGCCATTAAATGGTAACATAAATTTTGCTTTTGCCATGAAACTCATGGATCCTAAAAGGCTTGCATGCTTTATAGGTAAGTAAGCTGTACATCTGTCAAATTGGGATGACATGGGGGTGTCATAGATTCTCTGCTTTATCTGGTCTACTGAGCTCTGTGTTTTTCTGGCTGAACAAAGAATCAGTTCACAGACATTTTTGAAAAGGACACTTAAAAAGAAAGATCAGTAAAAATACTAATTGTCAACATCACTTGGGGAGAGAAAGGAAGCATGGATAGCTTCCATATTTTCTCTCTGTGTTGTGGAATGTTTTAAAATATTAACAGAATAGGCAAACTGATCAAGCCCACAGTGCTCTGTTGCATACTTGTTCTAGGTGGAGAAAATGTATAATTCTCAGCAGTACCTATCACAGATAGATCACAGAGTGCCAAAGGTAATGAAAATTGAAAGAGCAAGCAGAGAAATGCTTTTTCCATGACATGAAAAGGGGAGGTTCACTATTCAGTGTGTGACTGTAACAATGAGATTTCTCATTCCCTGTTTGGGATTAATCTGAGGCACTACAGCTGCCAATTAAAATTTAATGACAGAAATGCCAAAATACAGATATTAAATTATATTTATATAGCCAGATGTGTGTGTGGGATTGTCCAAATGTTCTTTACCAAAATAATTTCCTGTCCAAATTAGTTTAGCTGGATCCTGTAGTAGAGATATTGGAATCACAGTCCCCCCATCTTGGCAATATAGTGTAGAGAATGGTGACTTGAGAGGACATAGGCATCTTTAAATTTGAGGGGTGTGAATGGTATAAATGTTACAAATACACCTTCAATTAGGTTATAATGAATAGTGAATCATCACAATACCAGCCAGTATAAAAAAGCAGCAAAGTGTCTATTAATATACACTGTGCTGGCAACAGAAGCACCCACTTTCAATATAGCATTTTACTCAGAGAGGGAAGTGGTGCAATTTTAGAACAAATCCTGAATTTCCTGACCCACACAAAAAAGAGCAATGGCTTCTATTGGTAAGCTTCTAGAACAAAAGAGGGCAGAGTATTTTATCCAATGATTTGGCCACTGTAATTTATACAAATCTTTACTTATTCAGGTTTGTCCCATCTTTGCAGTGTTCTCAGACAGAAGGACTAGATTAGATATCAGCAACAGGGAAACCAAATCTCTTCCTATGAAAACACAAAAATCCTGTTTGATAAAATTATAAAATATGGTAGTGAGGTATGATATAGTAAAGTAAAAAAGGTACAGGATTTGGAATTAACAGCATGTACTACATTACTGCTTTGCTTCCTGGTAGAAGGAAACAAAGGAACGTGGAAGCTGAGGGCGCGATTTCCTAATGTTGTCTGCAGTAAGTAAATCTGCAAAATAAAAAAGGCCTGGAAGAGAAAACAGGATGCCTGCTGTGTCTGCAAGGTATTGAGATGCCTAAAACATGGGGAAAATTCTTGGAGAGCACTTCACCTCAGTGGAAAATATTACCTGTATAAAGCTGTCAGAGTCCTACTCAGGTTGGGTTGCTTGGCATGTAAAGAGCCAGTCAATCCCGCAAATAAGGCTGCCCTGCAGGCATATCTAACTTACATGCCAGGCTTTCAGGAAATGTTAAAGGTCCAAGCGGAGCTATGATTTGTACCCAAGGTAACAACTGGACTGTTTGTAAATCATACAAGCAGTGACAATGTGATATGATGTAGGACTCAGCCACTTTTTTAAGACTCTACATGTGAAAATTCAAACTATGAAACACCAGTGGTACTGTGCAGACAAAGTACACAGGGAGTTCTACAGGCCACATGGTCTCATGGAGGGAATCATAGTTTCTGACCTGTATGGCCTTTCGAGGCCCAGAACACTGAAAATATTGATTTGTTCACAGAGCATCACTAGCAAAAGTATTATTGACATGGTAAGATAATTGGGTTAAGGTCTTAGGCTACATTTTATATGTAGCCTGAGATTCTTTTAAGTTTGCATTTTCAGAATCAACTCTGATATACACAGGGCATATAGTACGGAGCGCAAGTATAAGCAATGACAATAGCTTTTTAAAACATATTAACATAGTTTTCTTTTTCACGCTTCCTTATGTGTGAGTCTCCCTCTATTTAAGCAGTCACTTATTTTAGGAGATTTAGGCCTGCTCAAGTGGGAATATAAAGAGAAAGGGTCAAGGGTCAATGTGCGACTTCCATGTCACAGGGTTGGGAGTAGAACTTGCTGGTACAAAGCCCTGGGAGAGAGGATTCAGGGTGCAGAGTTATTAGAGCTCTAGACAAAGGCAAGGACCATAACCTGAGCAAGTGTAAGGCATCCTGCAGCAGAGAACAGCAGGCCTACCACAGACCCACCATTGTCACCATAGGGATGCCTGTTCATCTACTACCTGGCACCATCTTGGATCGAAGAGGAGAGGAAAGACCCACTGGGGGGGAAAAAAAAAAAAAAACTGGTAGGAAATGAACTTTAATACTGACAGGCTATCGCCTTTCCCCAAATGAAGCCGTTTTAAACTAAAAGGGACAGGAAAAAACCTCTAGTTGGCAAGTTTAAGTTTTCTCACTCTCCTGCAACAGTAGTGAAGGCTCCAACACAAATGAGATTAGTTAAATGAAATTAAAATCTTTTCTTACATATGAGTTGTAGTTTGCAAATACCAACCTTGCTATGCTAGCATTAAATTAAAATCAAGTATTTAAGCAAATATATTTGACAGAAACGTTGCAGGCTATGGAGTCAGATAAACCTGATGTGAATTTTGGATTTCCTTGGATAATCCTCACTTTCTTCATCCTGCTCGATGTTATAAGGAATAGAAATGTAGAGCGCCTGACCTGCTTGGTACTCAATAAATGCTAGGTTCTACTACAATACTCCTGATGTTGTTGTTACTCTGTCATCATCATCGTGATCATCAGCAGCAGCATCATCGTCAGTAGTAACTGTAATAGTAGCAACAGTGGGACTTGATGGAGTAATGATGGTTCCATATTTAGACTGTGTGGCAGGTAAAACCCAGAAGCCTTTTTGCCTCATAAGTATTGGAAGAAGAAGGTTTTTTGGAATTATTTGAAATATGGAAAAGAGCTTATAAAACTGGGTGTGAAAAATGAGGGCTGAAAAATTATTAAGTAGGGGGAATCCTTTCTATTATTTTCTTCCTGTGTGAAGTTGGCTTGAAGCCTTCAGAATAATCAGACTGACAGCAGTCTAGCTTCAGAAATGGGAGAAGGGGCTTTATTTATAAAGATGATATTTTGCTTAATACAAAGGGATGCAACTGGTGTTCATAAAGAAAGCTACCTGAAAACAAATATAATTATGTCTGATTATAATTCTTACGTAATGTGCATGTAAATTATTCTTTAAAAAATATTATGTTGTGGCTTTTTATTAGAAAAAAATACGGTTAACAAGCATATTTAAAATTATTTCTTTAGTTCACAAGTCAAAATCACATCAGAACTATAAGTATAGCCCTTGAAGTAACAACTATAATTAAGGTAATAATAATATTTTCATTAGAACATTCCTTTGTTTGATATGGTGACATTTTTCTTTTAGTAAAACTATAAGTGATTAAGAAATCTATTTCTGCTCAAAGATCAATCAATTATTGTCACTCAGAGCTAACACGTGAAAGGAAAAGATAAATCTGTGTCTTAGAATTATGGTGCTAGAAAAAGGACATTTTTTTTTAATCTGGAAAATAGATAAAAGGTGAAGAAGAACGTGAAAGCTACTTTATCAGTGTTAAAAATTAGCATATTATACTCAGGAACCTAAGAGAGATAGAAATTAGATAGTTCTAAAACCGCTGTGATTCACGAAGTTCCACAGCGAGAGGTGAGAGTTAGAAAACTCAGTAAGACCAGACGTAACAAGACAGACTGGAAAGGATGCCATGGGCAGCTAAGATAAAGGAAAACCAATGCAGGGAGAAAGAATACGTTATACCATTGAGAAAAGGGATTTCTACTGAGTTCTGAAGATTACGTTATAACCATCTGTTTTCTCTCTCTCGGTGAGAAACTTGAAGACAGGGAGCATATCTTACTCCCCTTCTATTCCTCAAACCTAATATGAGGGGCTCAGCACACGCATTTATTAAAGGAATGAATGAGATCAGGTGCCCATTGTGGCACTTAGAAAGCTAAAATGTCTTATACCTTCGTCTGAAGAGCAATCTCAGATATTTGGGTAGCACAAGGAATGTGGGCTTCCTATGACACTAATACTTCAGTTGTTTATTTCTCTATTTAACAAATGTTAACTCAGTTTTTAGTCAGGTGTTCTTGTGTTGAGAATGTTTGCCCCATATTTCAGATATTTTCAGGGGTGCTGGGTCGAGGTGGAGAGGGAGAAGAAAATGTTGCTATTGGCAACGTTCCATGAAGCTCCCTCCCTCCCTTGTCATTGCCCTAACAGAGATGTTAGAGACGCACATACAGATTAAAGAACTGTTTTAGTAAAGAATACAAAAAATAGGCATGAAAGTTGTAGGTACATTGCTTTTGGTAACATAGATTTTTGGGGACATGTCATGGTAGAAGTATGCCCAGGTGCTCTCAGATGAAGGAATGGCCATTTACAGCAGGGGTGGAGTAGACAGTAGATACTTTACAGAGAAATGCCCGTGGAGCTCTGTCCTAAAAGACGATTCAGCATTTACCTGACAACTTTTCTTACTGAGGGGGGTTTACTCTATACTGAAAAAAATGGCAATTAATTTCAATAAATGCTATTTATGTTCCTATCCCAACGTCTCAGGAGGTTATCTTTTACATTTTTCATGGCCAAAGTTATAACCCTTCCTGCCTTATCTCAATTATTTAGCACCAGCGAAGTACTAAAATTAGCTATAATTATACAACGTAGAGATAACGTGTAGCGGACACTGTGCTGAGTGCTTTACCCGCATCATCCTTTTGATCCTCATAACAACCCTAGGTGGGGGGATACTATTTAACTGCTTAGAGCCCAACTAAAATTATTTTTGATGACGGTGTAAGGTGGTGGTGCTGAAATCCCTTTGAATAAAAGATTCCTTTCTGGACGTCCTTTCTTGGGACTCCCAGTGTTCTCAAAGTTGGTAAGAAAATGTGAAGAGACACATAAAGGGAAAGATCTGGCATCTGTGCATCCATCCTTTTTTAGAAATGCCCCAGAACTCTGAAATAATTTTCACATCGCTTTTCAGTAGAAGTCTAAGTTCAATATTTTCAAATCCTTTCATACTGCATTTCCTTGTTGTGCAATAGATACAGTGAATGTCGGCTTTGGTTGTGCAGAAAGACATCAACACACAGTATCTCAGCTAACATTAGAGTCATAATTTAATCTTTGATATTTATGCAATAACACAGGTTATATTTACGAGGACATTCAGAAACATTAGAAACTTTAAACATTTTTCTGGCATTCACATGACAAGAAAATGTGGATGCACTTGGAAGCCTATTCCATTTTATTTGAATTGTAATGCCATCTGCCAAAACTCGCTCTCTCAAAAAGTACTGTTCTGACAGCATCAGAAAGGAACTTTGTCTGAGAATTAGGCATCTGTTTTTTGCTTAATTTACAAAAGGCACATTTTGCTTGCATTCACAAGGGCTTTCTACAAATTTACTATTCAATTAATATGTCATTCTGTGACAATGACAGAATAATCAGATTCTTAAATGAGTCCCATTTCTTTTCAGTTTTAACTTTGCAAAGCATGAAAGGATTATATGGTGTAGTACTCTTCCAGCTTATTACAAAGCCAGTTTTCCTCTGTGAAGATGACACTATTGGCATCACCTGGGCATTCCCTTCAGGTAGTTTCTAGTAATGGCACTGAATCTGTGCCGGGTCATCCTTGCCTGGTTCTCATTGTGATATGAAGCTTGTACATCTGTGCAATTATCAGTCGAATTTACCTGGAGTTAGTGGAAGACGACAAAACAAACTAAGTTTCAGATCCTAAATTCCTTGGAAGTGTATGGTGAGAGCTGAAACTGGCCAGACATCTGCTGAGCTGTTCCTCCACAAATACATTGTGTAGACTCTGTATATAACGTGCTAGATACGGCAGATAAGATCCTTGCCTCTGAATAATTTACAATCTACTTGGAGAGGTAAAAACATCTATATGTAAAAACAGAAATAGATCCATAAAGAGTATTTATGAATGAAGGTGCAGGTGTGAATTGGTATACACGAATACTGTGTAATTTCACAATGAATAATGTGCCTTAATTTGCAGTAGCTTCATAACTCTCACTGATTCTCAAGTAGAATCACAATGGAAACAAAGACTAGAAGTGTGGTGCTACTTGGGGGAAAATAAGATGAGTTCAGGCATGGGCTGTGGAGAGACAGGTGGGATGATGAGTACTTTTCATTTTTGCAGAGAATGAACATAGGAAAATATACAAATTGTAAGTTAATTATCCTAGCTAGAGAAGAGTATTTATGTTAGATAATAAGAGAAAAGGCTGTATATGTAATGTAGGTAAACTGATGGGATGCTTTGGAATCCTAGCTTGAAGAGTCTTAAGTAATTGGAAGCTTTGGTAGTGTCTAAGAAGAGGAAGAACATGATAGATACGTTTTGGGAAAAGCCTTAATCAGGTACTGCGTTCTTGATACTTGCATCATTAGTACATAGCATATGCCCAGCACAGTGCTTAGTTAGAATAAAATACAAAAATGAGTGTTTAGAATCAGGAGCTAAGTTGGTTGCATTCAGGAGGACATCTGCATTCCCGTGGCTGCCCTGATTCAGACCCTCTTTCCTATTTTTGGATAATTCTCCACAGCTCAAATCTTAGTGGGAGCTGGGTGCTAGATCCAACTACAGAAGTTGAAAAGCCCACATAGTTGCCTTCCCTGAAGCCTGGAGATTAGGGCATGGAGCTGTTTTCAATCCAGGTTCGGGAAGTCAGACGCAACTGCCTGGGGGTTTGAATCTGGAGCTAATGGTGCAAAGAAGCAGCACCTGTAAAAAATTTATTCTCGTGATGGAAGAGACTGCCCCAGCTAGTTTTGGGGGCAGCCATAGCAGTTTGGCCAGAGAGAGCAGTGTCTTCCTTGGCCTGTTCTTGTGGGATGACCCCAGCTGGGGTCCTGGCTATGAAAACTCACTTTCTTATTTTCCGAGCCTGGTTTTCCCACCTTCCTTGTCATCCTGTAAAAGCTACCAAACAGCCTTTCAATAACTTCATTTTCTACCTAAATCAAGAGAATCAGTTTCTGCTGTTTGCACTCAAGAACTTTGATAAAGGTATCTCAGTCAGGCAGTGACCAGGATCCAATTTTGGGATAATGATAATGGCTAGAGTGAAAAAAGGACAAAATTGAGAGATGCTGACAAGGAAGAACTGACAGATTTGGTAACTAGCAAGATAACGCTGTTCCATTCCAGCTTCACTACTCTGTTTGCCGTAGTACGTGCATGACATTGCCTAAGGGATAACACAGAGTGAAACAAAATGTTTGCAAATATATACCCTAACGGATTCATAATAAAGTGTTTGTACAACATGTGAACATAATGTTTGTAAGTGTGACATTTCTTCAGAAGAGAAACTAAACTGGGGAAGTGGTGGCAAACATGAATGGTGTTTTTAAATAAAAATATCTTTCTATAGAGGGAAAGAGTGAAGCTTTCATGAGCCACTATACTTTTTTGACTCTATATATGTTTATGAGAACCACGTTAATTGTTGTTTTCATTGACTGCTCAGCTTTAATAAGCAGCACCTGTTGCCTCAATCGTGACATGGCCGAAACAAAATTCATAGTTTTTCCTCCAAGAGGTCCTTCACCAACGTGATTTGTCTCGATAATCAGCATTGCAGGTGCCAGTTGCCCAATCAAGGAACCTAAGAGAGACCATGGATTTCTTCCTTCCCTCTTCTGATGATTCAAAAAGTCCTGTATTCCATCCCTTAATCATCTCTCAAATAATTCCCCTCCCCTCCATGACTATGACCATTGCGAAAATCTCATCACTTCTTAACTGGAGTTTTGCCAATTGTTTCCTAGTCCCTTCCAATCCACCCCTACTAGAAATCCTTAGGTGCCCTTCCCTTTGGTTTTTAAAGTCTAAACCCATTAGAAAGGCACACAGAGGGCTTCCCTGGTGGCGCAGGGGTTAAGAATCCCCCTGCCAATGCAAGGGACATGGGTTTGAGCCCTGGTCCGGTAAGATCACATGCCATGGAGCAACTAAGCCCGTGCACCACAACTACTGAGCCTGTGCTCTAGAGCCTGCGAGCCACAACTACTGAAGCCCACGCACCTAGAGCCCACGCTTCACAACAAGTGGAGCCACCTCAATGAGAAGCCCGCACACCGCAACAAAGAGTAGCCCCCGCTCAGCGCAACTAGAGAAACCCCACACGCAGCAAGGAAGACCCAACACAGCCAAAAATTAATAAATAAATTTATTAAAAAAAAAAAAAAAAAGAAAGGCACACAGGGTCTGCCGTGATCTGCCAACGATCACATCTTCCCAAGTACATCTCCTTTCCCACATAAACCTTTTGTGCTGAGACTTTTTTCCATGCTCAAACTTTACACAATTCCTTGGCTCTTTGATTTTGCATATGCCTGGCACGTGCTTCTCACTTTGTCTAAATTCCATCTGTCCTCTATGACTCAGCTGATTGTTACCCTTCTTAAAAGTGTCTCCTGACCATCATTCTTAGCAAGGTAGCCATGGCTTCACATCTATAATCCTTGGTTCAAATGTTACAACCCTTATCACTTGTTGCATAATGGTTTATTTCTCCATCCTTCTCCACCAGTAGACAGTGAAGACTGTGGGGACCATATAGCTCATTGAGTTTTCCATTCTTATTTCTCAGTGACCTTTAAAAAGCATCTAGGCTTTGTCCAAAATAAGTCCTTTATATATATATAATATATATATAATATATATATATATATTTAATATATATATATAGTTTCAGGAATGAAAAGAGCACATATTCCTTATGAAACCTGAAGGATATCCATAACAACACTTGGGTTAATTTTATGATCATAAACAATTATTTTTATAAAGGTAAGAGAAGGTCTAAGGTATTTCCATTAACCAGCACTTAGTCTATAGTGAAGCTGGATCTGTAAGACACAATATACAATTGTTCCCCAAATGTTCAATGGTCAGAATGATAGTTCTTTTTGAAGGAGGGGAATAGTTACTGAGTAACATTCTTGGCCCCAAGAGGAAAGGAAGTTCAGAAAGCTGCTTTGCCTTTCTTTCAACTTCAAAATGGATTTTCAAAGACAGAGTCCTTTAGAGACTCTTGTTTAATGCAAGTATCTCTTACATTATGGGAAATACAGAAGAGAAAGCAGGAAAAAAAAGTATAGATCAAATAGAGGGAATAGGAGATTGTGAGATAAATAGACCAAGAAAAATCTTAAAAATTTTAAAGTCCAATGAAGAGAGAAGGGAAGAGGGGAAACAAGACAAATGGTCAAAAGTGCAGAGAAAGCTCCAGCTTCATGCTTACTGAAATTCGACCTTAACAGAAAATTGGTGTTGCCTTGAGTTTTTGGCTTCTTTCCCAGTGCTCTGCTCAAAAAATTCCCTCATCTTCATCACCCAACTCCCCAAGGTCAGGCAACATCCACAAGTAATCAGGCACTTGACTGGTAGCCTGAGGGGCTGTCTGTACTCGCTGCACTTTTGCAGTTCAGTACAGGGGAGAGACAGAAATGACCCAACACAGAACACAAAATTCTGTTTTGTGATCTAGCATTATAGATATCTTCCTAGTTTACTTAATATATTTCCAACCTTGAATTAACTTAGATAGCAGTCTTAAGAGAAAAAGTTTTACACAGGTGCTATTACTTTTCTATTTCCTATAATGAATTCAGTTTTCCTACTAAAAAGAACCTGGGAGATGTACAAAATTGAAAAGAATTCCAAGAATATGATGAAAATGCAAATACATTCTTAAACACTTATTTTGTATGAAGTGGATGGAGGAATACAGTATAGCACTAAAAACAGATATTAACCAAGATCCAGAAAAAAAGGTCATACTGATTCTAATAAGAATGAAGAGCATGTGGACAATATTAACTGTCTATGGAAAACAGAACAAAACCTTTTTCTATGAGGCTGTGTGTTCTTGTTCATATCCTTGTCACTGTTGAATCTCCAGGTCTAGCCCAGTGCCAGGAAAAGAGCAGGTATTCAAGGAACCATAAATTGAATAAATTAGACTGGAAGGTAATTTGGAGGTAGTATACCAACAGTTTTAAGATGACTCTTTAACATAAGTTTTAAGATAACCAATATAAAATATAATCTCCACACAGCAAAGCGATTTATGAAAAGAACAAGTCAGATAAACTCATACCCCATTAAAAAAGATACTCTCCAATGTGATTTAGGAAAAAATCCAAATTCCATTTCGGGACCTCCAGGCCTTCCATTCCTGCCAACCTCTCTTACTTCAGGTCCTACCATTCTCCTCTCTGTTCTCTATACTTGAGCCAAAGCGGTGGTTTGGTTTGGTTTTGTTTCCCTTGCCATTCCTGAAGGTGTTAAGCCAAGTCCTACTTTAGGGCTTTTACTTCTGCCCTTTTCTTTACCTGGTATGTCCTTCCTCAGACATTTTCATAGCTGGATCCTCATAATTCAAATCTCAAATATCACATGCTTCAGAGGGCTTGACCATACTATCTAAAATAGCTTCCCTTCCCTTTATCGAGTACCCTATCTTATTTTATCAGCATCTTTTACTGTATGAAATTTTACTATTTATTTTCTTGCTTACTTGATCTAAGCTTCACATGGGCTCCAAGTTATCTTGATATGCAAAGTAAACGGTCTCTTATTGATTGAATGAATGAGAGAAATATAAAATGTTATGAAACTATGTATAAGTGAAAAGGGTTATGTGAGGCCTGATAGGTTCAAGACATATAGAATCCAGGAAAGAAAAGAACAAGAGGGTTAGGTTAAATCTCTGTTCTTGGCCCTAAGAGAAAGAACTCTGACTATTATGTTTCTTGATTAGCTCAGTGCTGGTCAAAGGGATACACTAAATAACTGATCAATATTTTCACTTAGCTTCCTAGTTAGTAATTCATCTTTTAGGTACAATGAATTTGATTTGAATTTAAAGAATGTTGAGCATGACATTCCAGACCTTAATAGCCTAGGATATAAAATGGTGGAAAGAGATGGAAATAGTTATTTTAATAGGTAGCAACAGATTTTTCATGACAACGTTTATATTCAGGAAAATACCTTGATGATTCTGTTTGGTTGCAAAAAAAAAAGTAAGGTCCTAGGAGCTTTACTATTTTAAAGGGAGACCATTAAAAAAAAAAAGAAAAGCTAAAGTGCTCTACACATGGAATGAAGATAAATGTAAGGAAGAGAAAAGAAGAGGCAGAGGGAGATTAAGCCTATGAAAGCACACTGATGTCAAGGTCGCCAAAGTAATTGTAAAAATAAAAACATTTAATATTATATTTAAAACTTCCGCACACACAGGCAGACACACAATCTTACATTGCCCAAACCATCAATAAATTCTGTTAACATATTCTGCTAACGTTACCTGGTAATGCCTTATGTGAGAAATTCCTAAGAAGACCAAGGAGTAAGGGTTGAGTTCCATATCTGGGCTGACCTGGCAAGAACAGCCATGGAAAGTGAAATGTGAGTGAGAGCAACAGTTTGATGGGCAAAAACTTAGAGATAAGGTTGACCTAAAGAACTAATCTTCCATGAACACACAGAAGTTTTGTTTAGGGCTCAGTCTCTGGAACAGGACTTTTTGAACACTTACTAACTTACAAGGCTGAGATATAGCAATCAACAAGATAATGACTCCAGTTTCATCTGTCACATGACTACACTTCTATGTAAAAGACTGACAATGGTTACATTTCTATCTCCATAGCAGGAATGGGTTCCATGCAGTTACAGATAAGTTTCCAAATATTAAAAAGTCTTAAAAATAAGTAGAGGGCAACATATTATATTGTCTGTCCTCTTCTATTTCTAATTTACAGAGGACTAGGGTTATTACTTTCATATCTGTTAACGATATAGGGTAGCATCCTAAACTAAAAATTAAACAGTGTCTATGAAATATACAGGGCCTAAGTATATATCAAAGAGGGGGAAAAGCAGGGGTAAATCCTCCGTGAAGCTGAATTGCATGTGTGAGTATGTGTGCTGTGTGAGAAAAAGCCAAGAACAGAAACTGGCTATCTACATGCCATAATCAGGTAGAAGATTCTTCAAAGGAACGTCAAATTGAATCAAAACATCCACGATCAAAGACAAGTCAGAAAGTGAAACAGCAGTGTTAACTCAATTGACTCCGGTATTACAAGAAGAATGCTTGAAATGACGTGAGGTACTGCTGCTGATTTCACATCAGGGTTGGAAGGATGCTTATTAAAGTTGCACCTCTGAATTTGACTTTACTCTCATTATTACCTGTGCTTATAACACTGCTTGTCTAGAAAATATCTTGTTAACTATTAGTTTACTATCTCTTGTTTGACTCTCTGTAACTTTTTTTTTTTTTTTTTTTTTTTTTTGTGCGGTACGCAGGCCTCTCACTGTTGTGGCCTCTCCCGTCGCAGAGCACAGGCTCCGGACGCGCAGGCTCAGCAGGCATGGCTCATGGGCCCAGCCGCTCCGCGGCATGTGGGATCTTCCCGGACCGGGGCACGAACCCATGTCCCGTTCATCGGCAGGCGGACTCTCAACCACTGCGGCACCAGGGAAGCCCATCTGGAACTTTTATAATATCACGGTGACTGAGATGGCCTTAACATTCGCTCAGCTTGCCTAAACTTAAAAAGGGTTTCTTCCTGATTATGGGCCCCTGACCTCCCTTTTCTTACAGCTATCACTTTAGAAACTTGCAACTGTAATTTCTTTCTCTGCCTCTTCAAGATATGTCTTCTACAACCCAGGAATATCTTTCTCAAGGACCTGGGAGCCATCTCTTTTAAATATAAACATCAAGAAAGATACCACACTTATCTCCCAGTCTTTGTGGGAGGGTAGGAGCCTAACTTTGGTAAGTGTCAATTAGCAAACTCAGATGGCCTAACCATTTTGACAAAACTTCTCCAATCCACTCACTCCCAGAGTCCTCCAGTATTTTCCATTCGTGTACCCCAGCATTTAAAAATCCTCCTGCTTTTTGTCTGGGGAGTTGAGTTCAATCTCTCTTCCCTACTGCAGCAGCTTTGAACAAGTCTTCCTTGCCTGTTTAACTGTTAGCTCTGTCTGGTGCAATATTTCTTTGGCATTGGACAGATCTGTCTTCTCATCTTCCTTAATTGTTTATTCTCTTGATATCAGGCAATACTTTCCAGTTACTTTTAAGCCAGTAAAAGTCTTCTTTTAAGTATGAGATTTAGAATGTAATTGAAATGGATATTCATGACAGAGGTAGTAAATGATAGATACACTGAAGAACAAACATAATCAGAGAGGAGAAAATGAAAATTTAGCTAATTGGATAATATTGCCAATTAAATATTGTTATTTGCCATCTGCCTCTACAAGGATTAAGTCACTACCCACTGCAGTTGCTGACCTTCAACACACCCTGAAGGAAGTTCAAGGTAGAGATCAGGAATGAAGCACTCTGTGCTCTGGGAAAAATGGCAAAACAGGTCTTAAGATAGTTAGATATTTTCAGGAGAAGATTTTATGAGCTGACTTTCTTGTATCTTCTCATATTTAGAAAAGCACTAAAATTGTTAACAAAGACATCTGCTCCTTGTGACTAGCAGCAATATTCTGCCAAAATGTGTGCTTGATTCCATGTGTCCCCCTTCACTAAAATCACATATAACAACCCCTTTACTTCTTTGTTCCTTTGAGCCGTTCCTCAGAGCTATCTCAGATGCTATCTCCTGGGCTATAGTCCTCTCTTTGCCCCCAGTAAAACTTAACTCACAACTCTCACGCTGTGCATTTTTTCTTCAGTCAACAATATGAAAGAGACCCACCACCAGCCCATCCCATCAGGAACCTTGCACAAGCCTCGTAGATAGCCTCATCCACCAGAGGGCAGACAGCAGAAGCAAGGAGAACTAGAATTCTGCAACCTGTGGAAGGAAAACCACATTCACAGAAAGAAAGACAAGATGAAAAGGCAGAGGGCTATGTACCAGATGAAGGAACAATATAAAACCCCAGAAAAACAACTAAATGAAGTGGAGATAGGCAAGCTTCCAGAAAAATAATTCAGAATACTGATAGGGAAGATGATCCAGGACCTTGGAAAAAGAATGGAGGCAAAGATCGAGAAGATGCAAGAAATGTTTAACAAAGACCTACAAGAATTAAAGAACAAACAATGAGGGCTTCCCTGGTGGCGCAGTGGTTGAGATTCCGCCTGCCGATGCAGGGGACACGGGTTCATGCCCCGGTCC
>RJWK010030618.1:0-24640 GCA_004363435.1 Platanista minor | reverse complement strand
AAAAAAAAAAAAAAAAAAAAAAAAAATCTATAAATTAGTCATGTCCCTCCAAGGAATTGGCCCAGCAGCTTCTGGGACCCCCTCCAGGAGGGCAATGGTTTCAGCATAAGAAAATACCATGATGTACCACCAGGGGGAGCAGCCAGCACCCAAGACCCAAGACCCAAGACCAGGCGCTTCCAGGTGCTAGCTAGGATGTCTCTTCCAGAGAACTCAGTCTGTGCCCAGTGGCCATCTGTACTGCGTGTCCCCATGTATGGAGAGAATTTGATATCCACCCTATGTCACAGAGTACCAGCAACTGACAGGCAGAAAGGGCTTTACATGGTCCCCAAGCCCTTCGAATCACAAAGAGAAAACTGAGGTACAGAGAGGTAAAGTGGCCTTGCTGAGGCCACACAGCAAGTTAGGGACCAACCTTGGACCCCCCCAAATCAGTGCTCTTTCTAGTACACTCTGCCCCATCACAGCTGCCTAAAGTGAGGTCATCCAGACATCCACGGGTCTGGCCCGAGATGTGATGAGACATAGGAGGCCAGCTCAGGCCCTGACCTCCCCCCCTTGGAACCAGGCCACTAGGGAAAGGAGGAAGTGTGGGGGCAACGGCCCTGCAAGTCATGAGAGGGACAGTCCAGCAGGCCTCCGGGCAGCAGAGCAGGGGGTGGTGGCCAGTCTGGCCATGAGTCACCCTGTGTCATCAGACCCCTGAATCAATGGAAAGTTGGCCCCATGTTGACCTGACCTGGCTGAGGAACTCAGGGCTGGGGGGCTCAACAGCCTGACCCTATGTCCTTAGCCCAGCCCAGAGGAGGTAGAGGGGCTGCCCAGCTCCCACCCCTTAAAGTGCACTTCTGAGAGCTGGGGAACAGAGGGGAGCAGGATGGCAGGCCCCAGGGCTGTGCCATCCTGCAGAGTACCTGCTGACCTTTCACCTGGCAGGGGTGCCCCTAAGGCTACCGGGGCAGCTGTCCCCTCGGCATGAGTCTCCTGTCCCTCCGGAAGAGCCACGTCCTGCGGGCCCCCCCCCTACAGGGCCTGGCGAGGGCTGTGTCTCCAGGGGCCCGGCGGGGGCTGTGTCTCCGGCTCCGGCTTGGGCTCCGGCTCCCCCCCCACTCTCGGAGGACCTGCCCCACAGAGTGCATGAAGCAGTGGTAGCCGCGCAGGAACCTGCAGCTCTTCAACTTGTGCTGGAAGGCGTCTGAGGGCGGTGTGGGCGGCGGCGTGGGCCCGGGGCCTGACTGAGTGGGCTCAGGTGTCTCCGCCTCCGAGGAGCTGCGCAGCAGCTGGGACATGCAGTGGATGTTACTCCTGAACCCGCGGATGTTCAGTCCCACCAACTGCTGGGCTTCAGGGAGGTCCTGATACAAAGCGGTCAGTCTGTGCAGGATGAGGCCCAGCGTGGCATTGAGGGTCCGCAGGAAGCCCTGTCTGCTGAGCCCCCGCAGGGCGTCCTCGCTGGGGAAGGCCGCAGGGCACTCCCTGCAGTGTTCCTTCAGTCCTGGCGTGTCCAGGCCTTGGATGCGGATCTGTGGGGAAAGGACAATCCAGGGGTGAGAGCTGGAGCCGCCCCCCCCAACACACACACACGAATCTGCTCTGCTCAGCCTTGAACCGCTGGACCTCATGTACCCACCTCCATCCAATCCTCCCATTGTACAGACCCAGAAACTGAGGTCCGAGAGGGGAGAGGACTCCTGGATCACTGCAGGTGAGGTTAGAGGGATGCTGGGGGGCTGGAGGGGTGACCACACAGGTGGTGATTGTGGCATGAGGTGTGTCATTGGGGAGCTGACGGGAGGTGACATGAGCTCAGGAGGGTGGGACTGTTCACTGCCACATCCCGGTGCCTAGAACAAGGCCCATGGTAGGTGTGCAATGAGCACATGGGGCAAATGGAAAAATGAGACAATGGAGTTGGGGTTCACTCTCCAGGCCCACTTATCTGGGGGAGGTGCATTGTCTCCTTGGCATCTCAGGGTTAGGCCTGGGATGTTTGCTGTGGCCCAGGAATAACACAGAGACTCATTTTCCCCCCAGCCTCACATTGAGTGGGGTTTGGGCCTGTCCTCTCTGGGACTCACTGCTGTCCTAACCCCACAGTTCTCTGAGACTCAGATGCCCCCAGGGGCAGGTCACTCACATAGGGGTCCAGGAGCGTGCTGGTGTCCTGCATGAGATCCGCCTGACGCCGGAGCTGCAGGAGGAGTTCATGGTACTTGCCCAAGCACTTGCTTGTGGCCGCCATGCTCAGGAACAGGAGTCCGAGGATCACACCTGGGGCAGAGAGGGGATGTGTCACCTGCCTTAGTGAGGAAGCCACAGGTGGGTGCCTTTCAGAGGGGAGGTCACTCAAGCGGGCCTCAGAGGGCATAGCCCATCATCCCCAGCTTTTTGCCATTGGGGGCAGGGCTGGGCACGGTGCATGCACGGGGGTACCTGCTGGGGCCACCACCACCTTCCCAGCGAGTCACTGCCCAGCACCCAAAACAGTGGTTGCAATTCACCAAGTAAGACTTTGAGAAGAGGTGGTGGGGCCTGGCTGGAGTCAAGCCTGCCAAACTCAGGAGCTGGCCTGGGGTGGCCCAGGTGGGGCTGCTCCCCGCAAGTCCTCTGGGCTAAGGGGTGGCCATTGCTACAGGCCCTGAACCTGCTGTAACAGACCCCACCCCCCACGCAGGTGGGCTCTGAAGGGCTTTGCAGCCCAGGAGCAGCCAGACACATTGAGCTATGTCTGCAGAACCAGGAGAGGCTGCCTTTCTACCCAAAGTTTCCATCTGGAAAGGATGCCTGAGACCATCTCGTGCATGCCCCCATTTGACTGACAGGAAAACCAAGGCTCCAAAGGAGGAGGGCTTGCTCAGGTCACCCAAAGCCAGCCCGTGCCCCCATCTCTCAGGCCTCCCTCCTCTCTCCGTAAGTGGCCACTTTCGTCAGGCCCACTAGAGATGCTGTGAGCCAGAACATTCTGGGGGTGGGTACAGTTACCACTCCCCCGCCTCCCCCCACCCACCCACAAGGCCCTGGCAGCCACGTGGTCGGAAGTGCCTGTGGCGCAATGGCCCGGAAGGCAGTGACACCACCTTCCCTTCCTAAGAACTGTGGCCCCTTGGGGAAGATGCTGCTGGGGAGGCCAAGGGGCCAGGAGCCCAGGCACAATGACTACCAGGCACCCCTCACCGCCCCCCAGGTAACTGCTGTTGGGCTCGGGCAGGGGGGCTGGTGTGGGCACAGCGCACGTGGGACTAGGGTGCCTGCGTGGGTGTGCGTCTAGATCTGTGCGAGGCTCGAGGGAACAGCTGGCCACACACAACTGTTGTGTCCCATCCACGTCAGGGGCCCTGGGCTGCATGCGGGGGTTCCCAGATTGGTGAGATTGAGGGTTCCAGATGACATCACATGGCTCTGTGTGCATGTCATCCTGTGGGTGTGGCTATGTGTGCTGTGTAATTGTGTGGGCTCCAGGGCCCCCAGGCCCGGCTGACAGTGTCCATTCATCCCAGAGCCTCCAAATCGGGGCAAGAAGGAGGCTCCACAGCCCTTCCAGACATCACACCATGATGCTGCTCACCTTCTGCAGCTTCCTCCTCTGCCCCAGCACATCTCCCACCTCCCACCTGCTTCCCTGGCTTCTCCCACAGTGATCCCCTTCCTTCACTCCCTTGCTCCCAGAGTTGACTCTACATCACCCTCCCCCTGGAAGCCCTCTGGTAACACCCTTCTCCACCCTGTGAAGATGCTCTGTTCTCAGTAGATCCCTCTCTTTGCCTGACCCCCTGGCTCTCTCCCCTTCTCAGCATCCTTCTGCCCGGCGCCTGGCCTCCCCTATTCCTGGAGGACAGAAGGTGCCCCTGCTCCCCGCTGGCACCCATGAGCACAGCAAGCAGGTGCTGGTGGGGAGGAAGGAAGTACTTACTGAGCGGTGTCCTCCGCATACACTGTGCCCGCATGCTGGGTGACTGAGCTCTGACCTGCGCCTGCGCGGGGTGACACCTCCAGGCTTTGAACCCTGCGGGCTGGCAGCCACTTTATGCCCGCCAGGACGATTGGCCAACACCTCGTGAGGTGGGTGGGGAGGGGGAGGGGGGAGGGCAGGCCTTCTGGGAACATGACCCCAAAAACCAAAGTTTCCACAGGCGGCCAATGGGCGCTGGGTGCGGTGGCATGCCTGCTCCTCCTCCTGTTTTCTTCGAATTCGTTCTTCGAGGTCAGCCCCACGCCCAAGGATGATGCAAACCGCAGCCTCAGCCCTCCTGGGGCGAGGAGGGAGCAAGGGGGTCCGTGCTTGCTGCAGGGGGCTGTGCCCAGGGTGGAGGGGAGAGTCCACCAGCTGGGCTCCTGGAGGGCCCACAGCCCAGTCCCAGCCCAGGAGCCATCGACCTCACAGGCCTCTGTGGTTTGAGGCTGAAGGGAGCGAGACATCTTCCTTCTTGAGTGCCCTTCCCGCCCTCCTGCCAGGGCTGTTGGGACATCTGTGAGCGGAAACCACGGGGCTCTGGGCACAGAGCCAGACCCAGGCTGGCAGCCCCGAGATTGTGGTTCTGGCCCCAGGACCTGCATCCTCCAGCAGGGCTCTCAGCCATCTCCTTTCCCCCACAAGGCACCCCTCACATAACCAGCCTTCCCCATCCCAGGCCCATTGCCCACAGCCAGGCTCTTTTTCTATAGACAGGGCCCTCTGGGGAGAACCAGGCACTTGAGGCAAGAGAAACAGGAGATTAGGGTTCAAGCCCACTGCCATGCTGTGTGATCCAAAGCAAGCCACTTAACCTCTCTGGGCCTCAGAGCCCCACCCACCCACCATAAAATGAGGATTCAATAAGTATTTCCCAGACACCTCACAGGGCTGCTGCAGTCATGGACATACAAGGCAAAAGCCCTTTGAAGGCAAAAGGAAAGATGAAAGTCTGATTCTAAGTACTAGCTGTCGGGAGGTGGGGTGGGGGGCAGGAGGAGATGGGGAGTTGCTGCAGCGACCGTTGGGGACCAGGTTTCACTTTCTCTGAAAGATAGTGATCTTGAGTCAGTCCTCTGCTTCTCACAGATGAATGAAGGGGCCAGAGACAGCGCCTCCCGAGCCAACCTGCTGCTTCAGCGCAGGATAAACTGAGGTCCAGGAGAGGGCAGATGAGGGGGTGGAGGGGCTGGCCCCGGCCTGCATGCCGTGCCTGGCAGCCCCAGCACATCCAGCAGACCTGGACCAGGGTCCTTGGCCTGCACCCTGAGGACCTCGGTGGGGAAGAGGATGTCAAAGGCTGAGGAGCCAGGGTGGGGCCCCTGGGGGCTGCCAGGGAGGCCTGAGCTGCTCAGGCTCTATGGAGCCTGGACTAGGAAAGGCAAGGTGGCCAGAAGGAGGGCCAGGTACCCTCCCCCCCATCCCCACCCCGGCACCCATCATCACCACCAAGGCCGTTCCCACCAGCCCTCCCCTCTGCAGACACACCCACGTCGCTCATTTATGCAGTCGCCAAACTTTCACTCGGCCCCGCGCTTTGCCAGGTGTTGAGGATCCAGCTTTGGGCAAAACCAGAGGCACCCCACCGCCAGGAGGCTTCTCCTCACCCCCACCCACCCCCTGGTGCCCAGCATGGTCCTCATCACAGCGTTGCCACCCCTGAGGTCAGATTCTGCCACCCCTGAGGGTGGAATCCGCCACCCCAGTTCCGGATTCTCCTCCCAAGGACGTCACTTCCACTCGATTTCTCACCTCGGTGCCCACCTCCAAGAGGCGGCTTCCTGGGGCCCCGGCCAGTCCGGGATCCTGCTTCATTTCACATCCCTGATCTCATCTTGCTACAGCCCTGGGAGGGAGAGCGGCCGTGCAGGGATGCCTCAGCTCTCTTTAACGAAGAAACGGAAGCTCGGAGAAGCTCAGGGCTGGGCTCCAGGCAGGAGAGCCAGGTCTGGCTGGAGAGCTTCGTGTCCCTCTCAGGGGCTCCTTGCTGACCGGCCTCCACAGTCGTGGGACAGCCCGGTGCTTTCACCCCTCGGTCCAGAAGCCGTAAGATCTCCTCGGTTTAAAGAGGCCTCCAAGACCCAGAGACGTTGAGGTCGCCCCTCCTTCAGTTGCCCTTTGTAGAAACCTTTAAGAGGAGGGGGGCGTTCAAACTAGGGCTGTCACATCTGAAAGACCTCACTCTGAGCACGAGGCTTTAAACTTATATATTAGTTTGCTTGGGTTGCCATAACCAAATGCCACAGACTCGGGGGCATAAATGACAGAAAGGTATTTTCTCACAGTCCTGGAGCTAGAAGTCTGAGATCAAGGTGCAGGTGGGGCTGGTTTCATCCTAAGGCCTCTCTCCTTGGCTTATAGACAGCCGCCTTTTCATGGTCTCTTCCCATGGTCACCCCTCTGTTTATGTCTGTCCTGATCTCCTCTCCTTATAATGACACCAGTCACGTTGGAGTGGGGCCCACTCAATAGCCTCATTTGACCTCAATTACCTCTTTCAAGGCTCTATCTCCAAAGACAGTCACATTCTGTGGTGCTAGGGGTTGTGACCTCAACACACGAATTTGCAGGACACAATTCAGCCCCTAAAAGCTTGCAAGAAGAGGGCATGGTTGGAGGGCAGCAGGGAGCAGGGACACTGGCAGGGGGAACCCGGAGCTGGGTGGGAGGGGCTGTGATGTGCAGGAGGACAGGGAGTGGCCCCAAGGTGAGGTCCCAAGGTGAGGAGGCCCCACTCCCCATCAGAGCAAAGCATGAGGGGAAGATGCGTCAGCGTTTCTGGTGATGTCAGCGCCCGGTGACGTCCCTCTCGCCAGCAGGAAGGGCTTGCAACACGGCTCTGCCAGTATAAATAGGCTCCCCGACCACAGGGCCCGGGCTGTCCCCTCTTCCCGGGCCACGTCAGGCAGGTCCACGTGATTCGGAGGGGAAGAGAGGGCCGGCTTGGTTCCTCAGAACTGCTGCTTCCTTGCCTTTCCAGCCCACCCTCCGGCTGGGGAGCCCTCCATCTTTAAACGCAAGGACAGGATTCGGCATGGCCTGAGGGGCAGGTCAACACTGGAGCAGGAGGTCACTGGGCTGGATGCAGAGGCCGGAGGGGTGGGGGGCGGAGACCAACCCAGGTTCTGGTCTCCATCTGCCTGTGGGCCCAGTGTTCCTGGTCCAGTCACACCCCCTTTCTGAGCCTCAGTTTCCCCTCTGTAGACTGAAGTGCTACAACTTAGTACTAAAGAGACAAAACAACCCAGGTTTTAAATGGGCAACTGATTTGAATAGACATTTCTCCAAACCAGATACAAATGGCCAAGAAGTACATGAAAAGATGATCAGTATCATTAGGAATCCGGAAAATGCACATCGAAACTATGAGATGCCACTTCACCCCCACCAGGGCAGCTATAATCAGAGACAGACAATAAGAAGTGCTGGAGAGAACGTGGAGAAGTCGGATCCCTTGTGCACTGCTGGTGGGAATGGAAAAGGGTGCAGCCACTTTGGAAAAAATACGTCTCTTCCTCAAATGGTGAACATAGAAACATCATACAGCAAAAAATCCCACTCCTGAGTATACACCCAAGAGAATTGAAATAATGTAATCACACAAAAACTTGTGCACAATTGTTCACAGCAGCATTTATTCACAAAAGCCTGAATGTAGAAGCAACCCAACAGCCCATCAACAGAAAATGGATTTTAAAATGTGGTCTATCCATACAATAGAATATTATTCAGCCACAAAAAGGAATGAGGTACTGATGCATGCTACAATGTGGATGAACCTCAAAATCATTATGCTCAGTGAAAGAAGTCAGTCAAAAAGGCCACATAGAGACTTCCCTGGCAGTCCAGTGGTTAAGACTCCACGATTCTACTGCAAGGGGTGTGGGTTTGATCCCTGGTCGGGGAACTAAGATCCCATATGCCATATGACGCGGCCAAAAAAAAAATTGACAAAAGGCCACATAAGATTCCGTTTATAGGCAATGTCCAGAATAGGTGAATCCATAGAGACAGAGAGTAGATTAGTGGTTGCCAGGGAGTGGGGGGATCTGGGGACCAGGGGTGATAGCTTATGGGTACGGGGTTTCTTTTGGGGGGATGAAAATATTTTTGAACTAGATGACTGCACAGTCTTGTAAATATACTGAAAACCACTGAATTATACACTTTAAACGCATTTGATGGTATGTGAATTATATCTCAATTTTGAAAATGCAGGAGCAAATGCTGCCTTACTGGATGGTCAGTGTAATTCAGTGAAGAATGCACTCCAGTGCCAGGTCCATAGCAAGTATCCAATGACCACTTATCCCTCCTGCCACTGGGGCAGATGAAGGTGCACATTTGCTTATGTCACAGGGTGACTTTGAGGGCGGTTGGGAAACACGCATTACATAAACACCAGGTGAGCAAGGATCTTCCAGGGCCCCCACGAGGTCAGTGAGGACACCGTCAGCTGGGGGGTCATTTGACTCAAGACCTGCCACAGTTCTTCTGGGACCTGGTGTGTCCTTGGGGATGGGACTCCATGCCCTCCCCTGCACCCAGTGGCTCCGCCCAGTTGGGTAACTGACTAATCCTCCTTCCAGGGGCCTGAACACCTATTCAGGGAAGGGCAGAGGTGGGGGGGGAACTGGCTACTGTGCAGGAGCCTCACGCCAGCCATCGGCCCCAGACCAGGCCCTGCCACGGCAAACCCCTAGGCCGAGAGGAAGGCAGGTGGGGGCTGATTCATCTACTCTGAGGTGGGATAACCAGGAGCTGAGAGTGTAGAAGGCCCCCACCCCCAGGCCACCCTCTCTGAGCCCAGGGTCCCCTCTGTGAGATTTGGGGACAGGCGAGATGACCACAGAGAACCCACAACCCTATAAATCCCCAGGGGTCCCATGGTAGCTCTAAACACTGAGATGGCTCTGTAAAGAAAAGCAAACCTAATCATTAAACTGGATCAGGAAGTCCAGTGCAGTTCTGACTTTTCTCATGATGACAACATACAATGCCTATTTTGAAACATCACATTCTTTTTGTTTTTAAATAAATTTATTTTTGGCTGTGTTGGGTCTTTGTTGCTGTGCATGGGCTTTCTCTAGTTGCAGCGAGCGGGGGCTACTCTTTGTTGCGGTGCACAGGCTTCTCATTGCGGTGGCTTTTCTTGTTGAGGAGCACAGGATCTAGGCGTGAGGGCTTCAGTAGTTGTGGCACGTAGGCTCAGTAGTTGTGGCTCGCAGGCTCACGATCTCAGGCTCCGTAGTTGTGGCGCACGGGCTTAGTTGCTCCGCGGCACGTGGGATCTTCCCTGGGCCAGGGATTAAACCCATGTCCCCTGCGTTGGCAGGCATATTCTTAACCACTGTGCCACCATGGAAGTCCCGAAACATCACATTCTTGCCAAAAATGTTTTGATGCCCCAGGCACGTGCTGCTTGCCCAGTGGTGACATTCGGGCCCATTTCTGCAGCTCTTCTGGGCGCCGGGCCCAGTTCTGGGCCTTTCACATGGGCCAGATCCCTGAATCCTCAAAACCTCCTAATGAGGCAGAAATCATGGTCTCCGCCCGGTACGTGGGGAACCTGAGGCCTGAGAGGTGGGGAACTTGGCGGAAGGTCACACAGCTGGGAGGGAGCAAAGGCTCAACAGAAACAAAAACCAGCGGCTCCCAGAGCCGGGAGAGGGGAGGTTGGCTCTCATGGGGGCAGCTGCCTGGGGAGGACTTGGCGGCGGAGGTCGGTATTTCTGCAGGTCTGCAAAGACAACGTTGGTTTCACTGGCGGAAAGGCAGAAAAGAAATGCTACAAATTCCACGTTGAGAGAACTGCATGAGCTGATGGGCAAATAGGGCCTCACTGGACCAGTTTAGAGAACAGCGGGTGTGGCTGGAAGTCGAACAGGGAGGGAGGAAGACAAGGAGGGAGGGGAAAACAAGCCACCACAAAACAGCTTTGCTGCCATTGCAACCCCTCCGGAGGGGCTTGTACAACACAGCTTGGTCCCATCCTCTTGCTCAAAACACTGCTTGGCTTCCTTTTGCCATTTGGATAAGGCCAAAGTCATCATCTCAGCCCCCCAGGCCCTGCCCACCTCCCCAGCCTCACCCAACAGCTCTCTAGCCCACCACTTTCTCTGACCTTCCTCAGCCCCATGGAGGAGCTGAGCTCTCACCCCAGGGCCTTTGCACATGCTGTACCCACTGCCTGAACACTCCACCTACTGAACTGCCATCAGACAACAAGGTTCAGTCCAAGCTTCACCTCTTCCAGTGACCTTCCTTTACCCCAGTCTGGTTCCTGCTCCCTGACCCCACCCCAGAGTACCACATAACCCTCTCTGTAGCATTTTTCAGAATAGTAAACTCTTACAACTGTGGAGTTGTCTCCCCAGCCAGACTGTAAATTCCAAGAGGGTGTGCACTCTGGTTGTGGCTCCCCATCGCCTGTCTCCAGAGCACAGCACAGGCCCCAGAACGTAGTAGGTGCTCAATAAATTGTTAGTGACTGGATGGATGCATGGCCATACAGATATGGCCATCTGCAGAAGCCCCAGGCTGCAGGGCCCCGGTGCAGCCCCATCCCACATCCAGTACACCTGCAGCCGGGCCTCTACAAGTGCAGGCCCACCTCTCTGCCAGGTGGCAACAGGCTCTCTTGGAGCCTTTCCCATGCCCTCTCCCCAAGGACATCAGAATCACATCACTCACAATACACCAAAGCATGTGATCTCTTTTTTCAGGAAGCCTCGATTTTAAAGACACTAACTTTTTCTTTTATGATTTTTCTAAAGCGAATTCAAAACCTATTCTTTAGCCACTGCAGATTTCAATACTTTCCTGGAGAAACAAACTGAAAAAGAAAAAGCCAAGCATTTCTCCTGCTTCCTTTAAAGAATTCATTTCAGAACAAATTCTACATAAGCGGCACCTGACAGCCTCAGCCTCATAGAAAGCGGCTGGTCTTCACTGAAGGAGACAATCCTGCAGTCCCTCATTCAACCTGTATTTAATAAGTAACACTGTGTGAGGGGCATCAGGCCAAGTGCGGGGAGAAATCAGCAAGAAAGACAAGGCTAACCTACAGGAGGGTCAAGTTACCGTGAAGGATGAATAAACACACAGGCCAATATCCAGCACGTGGAGGGGCTTGGAAGACCCATTTGCCAGGCTTCCCCTTTCTTGCCCCAGGAGGGGTCCGACCCAGCCTGGTCTTCGTGGTACCCCAGGGTTTAGCAATGCACCTGAGTCCTGAGCAGGTCCAATCAGAATCCTTCCCAGGAATAAAGGCAGACCCAGGAGACACGCCTCCCTCGCGTGGCTGGGGTTTCTGCGCTGGGACGTCACGAGGCTGGGGTGGAGTCCTGCCGAGTGGGCAAGAGGGTGGCTGGTGCATCCAGGAAGGCCAAGGGATTTCCCTGAGCCCCTGGTCCCTGCACGAAGCCAGGGCCAACAACATGGCAGGTCCCAACTACACAGGACGTGATGAGAGTCCCGTTTCTGCTAGTTGAGCTGGTTTCCCGGCACTTGCCATGGGGAGTCCTTAGTTCTCACAAGCATGAGGATGGGGGCAGGAGGGGTGGAGGGCACGGAGGGAGGAAGTAGGATGGGCTGAGCCTGCTGTGGGTGCCAGCTGCAGCCAAAGCTCAGAAGCTTTGCTCAACAGAGAATGCAGCTGGAAGAAGATGGGGGAACAAGCCAGGGTCCCCATGGGGCTGTCTACAAATCGGGACACAGAGGCAGGACTCGCTTGCAGGGATGCCGATTACTGGTCTGGAGGAAATGACCTGGGACAGGTGCTGGGAAGACTTGCTTTCTTCCTCCTCTTGTTCTTGGGGACACGCTAAGGAAACTCTGAGCACTTACCTTGATATGAAAAAACAAACCTCCTGCAGCTCCAAGGGGAGAAAAGGCCATCAAAGCTTGCTCTGTCCAATGGCCAGCTGGTGGCCATTCAATGGGTGATGGGGTGTGACCAGCTGGCCCAAGGTCACCCTGTCCACAGACAAGTGTGTAAGGAAGAGAAGGGGGACAGTATGGCATTAAACACAACTGCCAGGTATCCCCATAGTCAAGAAGGCAGAGTTTAACAGGCAAAAGGTGGGAACAACCCAAATGTCCATCAATGGATAATGGATTAAAAAAGTGGTTATGTCCATACAATGGGATATTATTCGGCCATAAAAAGAATGAAGTACTGACAAACGCTCCCACCTGGACGCACCTCAGAAACATCATGCTGAGTGAAAAGGCTAGACACCAAAAGTCACATATTAGATGATTCCATTTACAGGAAATGTCCAGAATACTGAAATCCATAAAGACAGATTGGTGACTGCCAGGGGTTGGGGGAGGGGAGTGGGAAGTGACAGCTAAAGGGTATAAGGTTTCCTCTTGGGGTGATGAAAATGTGTTGGGAACTAGAAAGAGGTGATGGTTGCACAACACTGTGAATGTACTAAATGCCACTGAGGTAGCTATTCACTTTTTTTTTTTTTTTTTTTTTGGCCATGCTGCGCAATCATGCCCCAACCAGGGATTGAACCCTGTGCTCCCTGCAGTGGGAGCGCAGAGTCTTAAAGACTGGATCGCCAGGGAAGTCCCACTGTTCACTTTTAAATAGTCAACTTTATATTATGTGAATTTCACTTCAATTAAATAAAAATTTAAGGCAGAGTTAAGAACACAACTCCAGGAAAACCAAGAGGCTGGGAAGCAGGAAGTCGACTCCAAAGGGGCTGCAGAGAGTCAGAGGGTCTCCCACAGCCCCTCCTGTGTTATTGCCCGGTGAGCACCTGTGCACGGGCTTTTTTTTTTTTTTTTTAATAAATGTATGTATTTATTTATTTATTTTTGGCTGCATTGGGTCTTCGTTGCTGCGCGTGGCCTTTCTCTAGTTGCAGCAAGCGGGGGCTACTCTTCGTTGCAGTGCGCGGGCTTCTCATTGCAGTGGCTTCTCTTGTTGCAGAGCACAGGCTTTAGGCACACGGGCTTCAGTAGTTGTGGCACATGGGCTCAGTAGTTATGGCTCACGGGCTGTAGAGCACAGGCTCAGTAGTTGTGGCGCACGGGCTTAGTTGCTCCACGGCATGTGGGATCTTCCTGGACCAGGGCTCAAACGCGTGTCCCCTGCACTGGCAGGCGGATTCTTAACCAATGCGCCACCAGGGAAGTCCATGTGCATGGGCTCTTGTCAACTTAGAAAAGGCACACCTAAATTTAAAAGGCCAGGGTATGCCAGCTCAGGACAGGGCCTGGAAGCTGCCTGGAGTGGAGGCTCCTGGTTTGAGGAGAGAGCAAGTATAGGTGAGACACTGGAGGGGGAAGCGGGGCCAGGGGTGGGGTGGGGGGGGGGGGGCTGGTCTCAAAGACAGAGCAGGGGGGCTGCGGAAGGCTGAAGACAGGGGAGGGAGGGAGCACACTAGTGCTGGGGAAAATATGCTTCTGCAGTCAGAGGAGAGGGAGACCCAGGCAGGGAGACGAGCAGGAGGTCTGGGGTAGCCACATAGGTGAGGACAACCGTGGGCTAACTCAGGGCCCTGGGAAGTGGGGGGTGCTGGGCTGCAGAGGGCACTGGGGCTGGGTCACTGCAGAGAGCTCAGGCTGAGGGGCGTATGCACAGGGGGACAGAAAGCTGGGCTAGGCTCGGGCTGTAGACATAAGAAGAGGGACAGAGAAGTGGGCAGAGAGGGAAGAGGGAGACGGGAGAGGCTGGGGCAGAGGGCAGAGGTGAAGAGGTAGGGCTTGGGGGGCTGGGCAGCACAACCCACCACTCCCCAGGGGATGGCAGGGAGCTGGGCCTTCTGGTATCAGGGAGACGGAGAGCAGGGGGCCCTGAGGGAATGTGGGTCCACAGAAGGAAAGTGGACAAGAGGGTGTACACGGGCACAGGTGTGAATGTGAAAACAAAAGATGCAGACGTGTGCACGCACTCGTAGACATAGAAAAACTGCCCCAGCCACAGACAAAAACAGACACACAGAAATACATGCCACAAATGCTCACACACAGGCACAGATGCACACACCAGCCTCACATACACGGGACACATGCAGACATGGAGCCAGGCACACAGCTGATGTTTATAAGAAATTGGATGCATGTACAGCCATAGACATCCAGACCTCCGACATGGAGCCATAAGTACAAGGACACACGGACACTAAGACACACGTGTAGACAGACACACATACACACACTTTCTGGCCAAAACAGACTTGCCTGTAGATGCCCATGAAGGCCTGCACACTGTGAATGCACACACCGGTGCAGCACACCCATCTACGTGGCACCGTGACCAACCCCTTGGGAAGGGAGCTCTGGGCACCCCCATTTGAGATACCCCTGGCTCAGGAACCCCAGCACCAGGGCCCACCTGGGAAAGTGAGACACAAACCCCTCCTATTACCAAACGGGCTCACCCAGCCCAGCCCACGGTCAGGGAGGAGGCAGGGCCACGCCTCACGTGCCCTCCTACGCACCCATTGCCACCTGCGGCAAACACCCAGTCACCAACGCAGACAGCTGGGATTGCGAGGGATCTTGCAAAATCCTCCCGGTCCCTCAGGGTTCAGCTGAAATATCCCTTCCCCCAGGGGACCTCCCCAGGCCCTGAGGGGCACTATTGACCTTCTTGAATAATGGTTCTGCCACTCCCAGCTGTGTGACCTTGGTTAGGTCACTTCACCCCTCTGTGAAGTGCTTCATTTTCCCTGTGTAAAAGGGAGATAATGAGAGCGTGTGTTGAATACGTGAATTAATGGGACACACCGCTCCCCTCTCCCGCGTACAGATAGGGGAGCAGCTTCCCTGGGCTCACAGTCAGCCAGCTGCAGACGGCTGCCCCTCATTCCTCCTGCTTGGACCAGTCCCACCCAGTGGGACCAGCTAGAACATGGAGAGGGCGTGGCCTTATTCTCCCCTCTACGCAGGAAAATAACCCCACTTTGGAGCAACTTGGTGAGCGTGGGACCTCACGGCCCTACCCAGCTGGGGTGGGGGGTGAAAACCTTAAACCCTGAATTTCTGCTCAAATGCCTTTGAGGAGGGCTGAAGAGGTCACTTCTGTGTGAGCATGGAGATCAGAAAGGGTAGAAATGAGCCTGGGACTCTTCACGCCTGAGGTTTGCTCATCTCCCGTCCCCACCCACCCAACAGTCCCCCACCCTGGTTCACATCCTCCCAGCAGATGCCAGACGTGGGGCTGAGGGGCTGAGGGACTGCGGGCAGGGCCCTCCCCGGGCATGGGCTGCATCTTTCTGAGAACAAGCATTCAGGCTCCGCGGTCCTCAGCCTCACGCTCAGGAGTGGCCACCCGAGGCCTGGGCTGACCAGACCAACTTCCTTTTCCCTAGAACTCTCTGGGGCCTGGGTGGACAAGGAAGTGGTTCTGCAGGTCCCCCCTCCCCCGGCCCGGGACAGCTCAAGACCTACCTGTCAGACAGCACCCAGTGCATCAGCTGTGCAAGAAGGCCAGGGTCAAATCCCCTTCCCAGAGAAGCTGCGTTCTCCAGGCACTTCCCAAGCCTTGTGCCCCAAGCCCTGTGCCCCAACCCCAGGGAGGTCTCGGTCTCCCGCACTCCCCGAGCAGGTCTCCCCATCTGTAACCTGCCAAGAAGGCCGAGAGCTGGCCCAGTGACCCCCAAGGACCCTAATGCCCTGGGAGCTAACAACTCCACATACAATTGCACGTATGTGGCAGAGACGCAGGTGGACATGCTGGCCTCTAGGCCTGGGCCTGAGTTGTACCAGCCCACCTGGGCGGGCCTGTGGCCTCACACCCAGCCCAATCCCATGGGCAGCTGCAAGATCTAACCATTGCCAGGTTAGGACCCAGTTTGGGGGACCAGGTGAGACCTGACACACTTGGAAAACTGGGATGACAGAAACACCCAAATCAGGCAGTGACTCACAAACTGACAGAAGGATGGACAGACCCCCAGAGCTGGACGTGCAGCCAGGAGCTCTCTAGCTACAGGTCAGGCAGCCCCAAGAATTCTGGTTCTAAAACCCCCATCTCAGCCCGGGACATCCCTCGAGCCAAGGCCCAGGGTGGCCCCTCCAGGGAGAGAAGCAGGACCCTCCCCAACCCAAAGACAAACTACAAACAAACGCCCCCTTCCCAAGGCCCAAGGGTATAGGATCCTGAGGGAGCTGCCTCCTAGGTCTCAATGCACTCGGGAAACGGAGGCCAAGGGGAAGGGGCTGGCCCAGGGCGCCCAACCGCCACTCACCGGGCTGGGCTGTGCTCCCTGCTCCTCTGATCTTCAGCCCCTAGGTTCCCAGGGGCAGGGCGGGCGCACTGCCAGAGGTCTGGCCCCGTTCTGGCTTTTCTGGGGAGCCACCACCACCTCTGAGTACACTGAAGTCACACCCTTCTTCCCTTTCTGAGCATGGGCGGGTCTGGGCTGAGGGCACCCGATAACCTCTCCAGCACATCTGTGGGGCCCCATCGGAATCCCAGCTCACAGAGCAGGGAGGTGGCCCCTCTGTGACAGGAAACCCCGGACCAGATGTGCGGAGCCTCTGGCCCCAGCGTGCAGCCATCAAGGGGAGAGGGGGCTCCAGGTGGCCTCCAGGCCCCTGTCCTGTCCCCCCAGCCAGGGGAAGCCCAATGTGCAGACTCCCAGGTGCACACTCTGACTGGCCCCCTCCCACCACTGCTCCAGGAGAGCCCTGGCTGCAAGAACTGACTGCTCCCGTGAGGGACAGCCAGAACTCAGGCGTGGTCCAAAAGAAAGCAGGCAGCAGCCTGAAGGAGAGATGCTTTAGGGCTCCCCTCCTTGAGGGGATTCTGCAACAGGCCAGCCACACCCAAGGTGGCAGGGAGGCTGGGGGACCCCCAGGCAGGAGGGTCTGGGAGTCTCTTCCCTGTTCTGAACCTTCTGGGCTGTTCAGAAGCAGCAAGGAATGAAGAGAAAGCCCAGACCTCAGAGCCAGGCAGCTCTGGACAGGAATCACGTGACCCTGGCTAAGTCACTCCACCCCCCAGCACATAGGTCCTTTGTCTGGAGAACGGCGATAGCTCATCTACGCTCTTGAGGTGAGAACTGAGGGAGGTGAGGCCCGGAGCCAGCTGCACGGGGAGAGTCCAGGACCTCAGACAGAGGGGTCCTGGGGAGCTGCGGGGCAGGCATGGCCAAGGCTCGGACAACCCCAAGGACCACAGCCCAGCCCGCTCACTACAAGCTCTTTATTAACAAGTTGATTAAAAAAGAAGAGAGATAGAGAGATGTAAAAATACTTTTTTTGGAGGCCCCAGGAAGGGAAGGCACTGTCAGAACTCACTTGGCTAGGAAAGGCAACAGAGCCAGAGGCAGAAGGGAGATCAGGCCTTCTGGGGAGCAGCCGGCCCACCCAGGGCGCTGAGAGGGGGAAGGCTCGGGCCTCAGGCAGGGAATGTGCAAATGCTGAGGCCCCGCAGGGAGTGATGGGTTGAGGGCTTCCTGGAGGAAGCCCTGAGCACCGTGTTCCCCTGCGTTGGGCAGACACGCGTGTCCACGTGAGAGCCAGTGTCTGCACGCAGCTTACATACACAGAGCGGAAGGAGGAGTCTCCTGACAGGAGCATCCCAGAGCTTGAGGAAAAAGCTTTGAGAAGTCTCTGGGAGACTGAGGACAAGGGGAGAGCCTGGAGGCTGCTGTTCCCCTCGGGGCCTCAGGAGCCCAGACCCTCCTGCCGATGCTGGAGGACCTTGATAACACTGCCGATGCCATCCTCAGGCACCTGCGGGCAGGTGGACAGAGGGAGGGGTCAGGGCTGCCCAACTTCCTGGCCCAGCTGGGACCACCTCCTGCCACCCCAGCCCCTCAGCGTCCCTCCAGGGGCCCTGGCCCCAGCCAGCAGCGCTCACCAGGGCATGGTCGAAGTTGAAGGTACTGATGTAGTAGGCGGAGATGTCGGCCGCAGCCAGGGGGCCTGCGATCTGGGCCACAATCCCACACTCATCTGAGGGTTGAGGAGAGGTCCATGTGGATGGCCCTGATCCCCACCCCCACCCCCGGCCCTTCCCAAGCCCCCGACACACGAGGTGCAGCCCTCACCGAAGCCCAGGGGCTGTCCACCGATGCGCACCATCCTCCACAGCTCCCCTGAGGAGCTGGTCAGCAGCAGGTCACTGGGGAACCTGGGGAGGCAGGTGGGCAGTGGGCAGGGCACCCCTGTCTCCTCCTTACCCCACTATGAGCTCCCTGGGCAGGTCCGCCTGGTGACCTCGGAGTCTGACACTCTACCCCCTCCCTCCCTGGGGCTGGCTTAGGGCCTCGGGCCCACCTAGGGTCAGGGGTCACATACTTTTTCTGTGTTTCAGCATCCATGACAATGGAGATGTAGCCCTCAATGAGGGAGAAAGCAAAGAAGGTGATGGAGCTGGATCCAGGACCACCGGAGGCTGCCTCCTTAGGGGGACTTGGGAGGGAGAGTAGGCTCAGGTGCTCTGTCCGCTCCGCCTCCCCATCGGCCTCCACACCTGGGAAGGGACTGGCACAGCTGGCCCTGGGCAGACCCTCCTGTCCCTGGGCCGCTTTCTCCCCTTCCAAGCGCCCTGACCTCCTGCTGGTCTAGGTGGGGGTGGGAGAAGATGATGAACCCTGCTTGTGCCAAAGACACAGAACCCAGGGCTGGAGGGCCTGCCAGGGCACAGCTCAGGGGTGGCTCTGCCCACACCAGAGGGGAGGGCTCCAGCTGCGGCATCAGGACCTTGCCTGAACATCAGTGCAGGACACATGTGCATCGCAGGCTGCCAGGAACCCCAGACACAGAACAGGGCACAGAACCCGCAGAACCAAGGAATGGGCAGAAGGTGGTGGGAAGGAGCACGGGGAGCACGGACAACAAGGTATGAGGACAAAGAGACAAGCGCGAACAAGGCCCACCTGTGCGAATAGAAGAGGACATCAATGAGGGTGGTGGCGATGGCCGGCAGCGTCTCAGGGTCCAGCGTGAGGACACAGAAACGGTTCTCTGGGCTCTGGATGGGATGCACCGTGGGGCTGGGCCCTGCTCAGGAGGGGACAAGGTGGTGGAGAGTGAAAGGGTGACTGTGGGCTGCGACGCCCCCTGGTGGCCATCCAGAGAGGAGGCCTGGGCTGGGGGCTGGGTCACGGTCTACATGCAGATACCTGCCTGACTTTTCCTGGCCCCATCTCCCTATCTCATGAGAGGGTCAGTGTCAGCTGGTCTCCCTAAGCCCACAGACCCACCTGCACAAGGGAAGGGGCCCAGTGGGAAGAGGAGCCCCTGCCCAGGCCTGGGTGTCAGAGGGCGGCCCTCACCATGCTGGGCACGGGGAAAGCCATTGCTGGAATCAGCCCTGGCAACGGGCACAGGCTCCCCGCCCACCTCTCGATAAATGTCGAACTCCTGGGCCAGCGTGTGGATCACCACGGACAGGTCCTGCTCTCGCACCTGGGCCACAGGAGATGGCACAACACATGGGCCCCCAGGCACCCATGCCCACCCTGCCCCGCACCAGCACCTGCAGGAAACTCACCAGGATGAAGTCTGTCTGGTAGGTGGACAGCATCAGCACCGACACGTGGTGCTCGGCCAGCGGTGCAATTACTGAGCGGGCGATCTTGGTGACCCCAGCAGCCTGCACTGCCGCACCACTGTGGGATGACACGTTCAGCACCAGCCACGTGGCCTCGGCCACTTGCAGGAACTCAGATGGGGGCAGCTCTGTGGGGCAGGGGGCACATGCCCAGTCAGGGCCTACAGGGCTGGCCCCTGCCCTCAGTTTCCCTGTCTGAGCCTTGGAGGGCTCTACCAAGGTCAGGTCAGGTCTGGAGACTGGAGTTGTCTTCCTCCCCCAAGTTCTGCTCCTGAGACCTCCATGTTTGCAAGGACTGAGAGGTGCTTCAGGTGTTGGCCTGTCAGGGATTGAAACTTCCCAGTTAAGATCGGAGCTCCAAATCCAGACGGAGCTGGGTTCCAATCCCAGCCTCACCATTTACTTTTTGCTGACCTGAGGCAAATGATTTAACTTCTCTGAGCCTTAGTTTCCTTCTCTGCAGAATGGGATGACAGTACTCTGTGGGTTCACAGATGCCTTATACCACATGGCACCACCAGGGGGAGCCAGCAGACCACGTTGGCTGGAGGATGCCCTTCCCTCTGAGCAGACCAAACTTTTCTGCTGCACAAATAGGGAAATTAAGGCCTGGAGTGGCGCTATGCGGGATGAACCAAGCCCCAGTTGGCTGGCCTGAGGCTCCAGGCCTGTCAGGATGGGTCAAGATGGCAGGAGTAGAAGGCAGATGTCAGCTCCAGGGACCAGGGAGGGACCAGGCTGGCGTCCAGTCCAGAGCAGGGGCCACAACCAGGCGGGCTGCTAATCGTCCAAGCACAGCTAGGAGGCCGGCCAGGATCCTGCCCTGGGCTGGCTGCCTGCATTCCTTCCCCAACCCTCAGACTCCTGGAGTCGCCAGACCAGTCCGGGAGGGGGTGACCCACACCAGGGAGAGAAGTCCAAGGAGAAATAGTCCAAAGGCAGAGGGGGGTGGTGGTGAAACAGCCACAGGAACCCGATTCTTGCCCCACAACTGTAACTGAGGCCCTGCTGCTGGCCTGCGGCTGCTAAGTGTCCTCCACACACAGCCCCATTATAAAGCCCTCGTGGAACCCTATAAGATCAGAACCGTAACTATACCCACTTTACATAAAAGGAAACAAACAGCTCAGAGAGGGGAAGTGACTTGCTCAAGGGCACACAGCCAGTGAATAGTGGAACTGGATTCGAACCCAGATCCATCTTCCTTCAAGGCCCCAGCTCTTGTGACCTTGGATCCTAGCATTCGGTGAGAATCTCGCAAAGAGCGCAGTCTCCTTCCCCTACTACCCCTCCCCAGCCCAGCCCCCACCTTTGAAGCCCTCCTCGTCCACCATGAGCGTGTAATCCTCGGGGGTCTCCGTCAGGCTGAAGAACTTGCACCTGGTTGGAGGGCGGGAGCATCTTCAGCCTGGTTGGGGCAGAGGGGGCGGGTAGACCCCCGCCGGGCGCCTCCCTGCCCCCTCAAGCCTCAGTTTTCTCCCCAGGACAGTGGGGTGTGTGCCCCATATCCGGAACTGCGGACTCCTTTCCGCCTCCCCGACCTCTGCAGAAGCCCCCTGCCCCTCCATTCCGGGAGGGAGGAGAGGCTCACCCGCGGCGACAGTCCCGGGGCGTCGGACCTTGGGCCCCCAAGACCAGCCCCTCTGACCCGATGGGAGGCATCTGGAAAAAGCTCCCCGCTGTCGCCAGGAAGGAACGCCCCCACCTGACACCACTAGGAGTTAAGCATTGACCATCCCAGGCTGTTTGCGCCTTAACCGGCCATGGGAGGGAGCCTCACGGGGCCGGATAGGCGGCGGTCCCAGGGAGGGTAGGCCCAGGCCGGATGGCGGTCGGGGCCGGGGGGAGGGAGGGTGGCAGAGAGGGCTCTCCCCGACTGCTGCCGCTGGCCCCGCGGCGGTCCTAATCTCCCGACCCCATCCCAAAGCGACAGTGGAGCCCACCCCCATATGTGCCCCGAACCCGGGCGCGCACCGGCTTCGGCGGGGCAGGAAGAGCAGCTTGATGAGCGGGTGGGTGTAGAGCCAGAGACCGGGGCGGGCGAGGCTCAGCACCCGCACCCGGTGCTCTAGGATGTGCAGCTCCATCGCTGCCCGCGCGGCGCCGACCCCGCTGCCAACCCGGCCCAGGCCGTGCTGGGGGCGGGGCGGTGGGGGCGGTGCCGGGGGTCTTAAAGGAGCCGGTGGGCGTCCGACTCCTCGCCGCCAGTTACGCCAGCTCCGACGGCCACGCCGTGCGGGACGGGCGGCCAATCCAGGGTGGCCACGCCTCCTTCTAACGCCGGAGCCACACTCCTCTCCTTCCAGCCCGCCGAACTCCGCCCCTGCGGCCTCCTCCCCTTCGTCAGTAGCTCGGGAATCACCTTCTGACCCCACCCCCGTCGAGTCCTCGAGGCCCGGCCCGTGCCTCGCCCCCTCTCCGGGCTCTGCCCTTTCCGTTGGACGCCCGCTGCTCTGGGCTGCGGAGCCAGCGGACACTTGGGGTCATTTCTGTCCTTGGGCCCGCATCTGGGCCTTATGATTAATTTCACTGAGCCTTGGAGGGCCACAAGACGAACCGGGGCTGGGCTGAGACAGAACGCTGCTCCCAAATCCGTGGAACACGGAGGGGTGGGGTCCGCTGTGCAGCCCAGGCGACCCTGTGGTTCTCAGCCAACAGTGTCCTGGCGTCTTTCCCCCTCCTTCCTCTCATGGCTCAGCATGGTGCAGGGCCACCAGAGCTGGCTGGGGTGATGGAGACAAAAGTCCCCCAGCAAGGGCTGTCCAGGACTGGTGTTGATACATACCCCTCCCTGCTTTGTGAGCCCTGTCAGTGGACTGACAAGGTGAAACCTAACCTGGACTTGGTGGCGCCCACATCTGTTCCTCTCACCCAACTTTCAGAAAAGGGTGGGCCCCAGCCACCTCTGAGCAACATGCTGTGGGGTAGGGAGCTGAGGGTGGCCAGGCCTAACACTCGCCCCAAACTTTGGGAGAACAGGGCCATGCATCTGGGGCTCACTGGGCACTCAGCTCTCAGCAGAGACTTAAGACTGCAGTCATTAGCAGAACTTACGTGGCCTGAGCACATCTAAACTTGCTTCATGCCCAAGCAGGCTCCCCCAGCACTGGCAGACACCCCAGATCTGAGGCTTGTTAGTGCCAACTTGGGCTCATTTCAACATTAGGGCTGGCCTTCTCAGGTCTACGAAGACCCCAGTGCTGAGCAGGCACCAGCACACCTAGGCTGGCTCCTAGCAGGATGGAACACGCTCCAGGGGCCTGTCTGGCCCGAGTGTCTGTAGGCCTCAGATGCAAGGCTTTGAACCAAACAGGTTAAAGCAGGCCTCAGGTCTGATTGGGACCCAGCAGGCCTGAGCAGGTCTCCTGCCTGCTCGGGGGCCTCTACTGTAGGCGGATGGAAGTGGGGCAGCACCTTTCCCGCTGGACTCTCCGGCATGGTGGATCCCAGTGGAACACTGAAGCCACCACATCCTGGCCAGTCCCCTGGAGGGCCAGGGGGAGGGGAGTGTCCTCTAAGGCTGAGCCCCTCATCTCGTTGATGGCAGGTGCAGATGGGGTAGGGAGCCACAGGGGTGAGGGGTAGGAGGTAGGAGGTGGATGGCTTGCCCTGACAGGTTCATGCGACCCTTGACCTTCTCAGGCTCAGTATCCCCAGCTGTACCAGAACAAGATGTTCCAGGCCGAGGCCCTGCAATGCCTAAAAGCTCCCAGGGAGGCTCTACTCCTCTCTCTCCCCCCTCCCCCATGGCCTGGCCCAGCTTGGTGGCCTGCCAGGAACAGCCACTATTGTTTGACTGGAAAAGCTGCTTCCTCAGCAGAAGGGGGGCCTCTCCCAGGGACACCCTGTCCTCGCCCTTGCTGGTCATCAGTTGTGACCATAGTGCCTGCACGGGTCCTCGATGGCAGAGTCTGGTCACCCTAAGTCAGGAGAGGTAGTGAGGGGCTCTGGGTACAAATATGGATCAGCTTCATCTTTCCCACTCAGCTCCTCTGTTTCCTCATCTGTAAAATGGGGATAATAATAAAGCCTACCTGATCAAACACATGACACAACCAGTGCAGCCAGGCATATGCTAAGTGCTCAGTAAATGGCAGGCGACCTTTTATCACAGATCCAGATTTCGCCCCACACCCCACTAACTTTGATGGAGGCCTGGGCTGAGCATGTGAGGGCATTCATGATCACCCACCCTTGGCACCAGCACCTGACCCAGAATGAGCACTCAGTACCTGATTGGGGCCTGAAGTGGCATCCAGGCCAGCCCTTGGAGGAGGAAGACCCTGAAAGGACCTCCTTAAGGAGCCCCTCCCCTTCTGTGATGGGTAGGCATCAAAGCCTGGGAGCAGGTCCTGCTTTGCCCCAGCACTGGTGACCCTCATCCATGGCAGATGGTGGCCATGGGGCAGAGGGGATGGAGTAAGGGGACACAGGGGCCAGGAATAGGGGCTGGCCCTAGACCTGGCATCTCCTCTGGCAAAGGTACTTCTCAGAGAGGTTCTAGTGCTGGGCTGTGACCAGGATGGGGGGCTCTGGAGGGTGTGCAGAAGAGATGCTGAGCACCAGGGTTGGCACCCCCTTCCCAGTCCCTAGCTGCACAGCAGCTCTCTATACAAGCGTGTTTATTTCTGTACAAAACCATGTTTCTATTTTACACAAAGAGCACCCCACCCTTTTCCCCTCCCTTTCCCCTCACATCAGTACCCTAGCCCTGGGGAGCATCCCCCCAGGAGGCGGGTGCTGAGTGAGGCCCCACCCACCAGCCCTCACTTCTGCCTGCCCCAGCTGGGCCGGCCCGAGCTCCACCCTGGAGAAAATAAATAAGGAGGCTCAGGCAGCACCTGTGCTGGGCCAGCTAGACTCTCTGGTGCCCAGGGGCCAGGCACCAGGCCCTCAGAGCGTGGGCAGGCCCTGGAGTGTCAGTCCATGAACCGTGTAGGTGTGTGGAGACCCCAGCCCAGGGGCCTGAGCTGCCAGGGTTACAAGTAGGTGTCCTCACTCTCCTGGGATGTCAGGCTCTCCTGGGAGCAGTGGTAGGCTGAGTCCTGGGGAGCTGAGTCTTGGGGGTCCTGGTAGACCGGGTCCTTTGGGGGCACATCCCGTGGGGGACATGCATCTCCTGCAGCAGCTGCCACTTTGGCTTGACTTGGGGTCGG
>RJWK010030617.1:0-24641 GCA_004363435.1 Platanista minor | reverse complement strand
AACTTTTCCTTTTCACTGTTCTCTTAGTTTTTCATATATAAACTTTAGGATCAACCTGTCTAGCTCCATAAAAACATTTTTACTTTCATTAGGATCAGATTAAATTTGTTAACTAAGGAAGAACTGACTTTTTTTTTTTAACATCTTTATTGGAGTATAATTGCTTTACAATGGTGTTAGTTTCTGCTTTGTAACAAAGTGAATCAATTATACATATACATATGTTCCCATATCTCCTCCCTTTTGCGTCTCCCTCCCTCCCACCCTCCCCATCCCACCCATCCAGGTGATCACAAAGCACTGAGCTGATCTCCCTGTGCTATGCGGCTGTTTCCCTGACATTTTTATGATGTTGTTGTTGGTTGAATTTCGTCCACCAAAAAGATATGTTGAAGTTCTAACCCCTGGTACCACACAATGTGACCTCGTTTGGAAATAGGGTCGTTGCAGATGTAATTAGTTAAGATGAGGTCATACTGGAGTGGGCCCAGTACTAAGGGTGGGTGGGCCCTTAGTCCAATATGACTGTTCTTATAAAAGGGAATTCTGCCTCAAGTCTAGCATAGAAATACAGGCTTGAGTTTCCAGCCTGCTGGCCTGTGCCCACAATCACATGAACCAGCTCCTTAAAATAAATATGCATGTATATATGTGTGTGTATATGTATTTTTCATGCATATATGTGTGTATATATGTATTTTTCATATAATCTCTCGGCTGATATATGTTTTTCTATTCAAAAAGATGTCTTTTCATTTGTCTCTTTTTGTGTCTTTTAAGAGTGGTTCAAAATTGAAACTTGGTTTCTATAGCCATGGTTTGAGATATAACATTCTGGGCTTGTATGTTCTTTCCTTGGGTCTCTTGAAAATGCTGTTCCACCCTTGCAACACTTTGCATATTACACATGAAAAGTCTGATGCTAGGCAAATTTTCTTATTCATATAAGTAATTTGACCTTGTGCCTGGAAGCCCTGAAGATCTTTTGTCTTAAAAGTCTAACATTTGAATAAGATATGTCTCAGAGTTGATAGATTCATGTCAATTTTCTGAAGTACATGGTGGGCCATTTCAATATGTAGATTTAAATTTTCTCTTATTTCTTGGATTAGAGTTTTAAAAAAAGTTAATGTCACCAAAGATTAGACATATTGAGATCATGTGCCTCCTGACATCATGAGCAAATATCAAACCAACAATTTTATAGAGAGACATTCTATAAAATCACTGGCCATTACTTTTTCAAAAGTGAACCAGTGGTCCAGTGGTTAGGACTCGGCACTTTCACTTGCTGGGGCCCCGGGTTCAATCCCTGGTCCAGTCCCTGGTCCGGGAACTGAGACTAAGGAGACAGGACAACTAAATGCAAAATGCCCTCCTGAACTGCATCTGCGTCCAGTAAAAGGTCACTAGAATAGGACAACTGACATAATTTACTAACCAAAGTTTGTTCCTATTATTTGCAACCAAGAAACTAGCCAGTACATATCAGTGGTACAATGATGGGCCCAAGCAGAGTTCCTTGAATTTGGTGCTATTATTATAGCTTATATAAAGCATTCACAAACCTTTGAGCATGTTATCCCACTGAATGCTGACTTTCAGAAACCTGGAGTATTACCATCCCCATTATATAGATGAAAAACTTTGATTCAGAGAGGATTAAGGGATTTGCACAAGATTGTACAGCTAGTAAGTGGTGAATCGGATAACTGAATTCATCTTCTTTTCAGTCACAGTGCTTCTTAACTAATGCCTTTTTCTGACAGCTCCTTATTTTTCCAGGAAACCACTGCATAGTCACTCTGTCATGAAAAGGCTGGAAAGAAACCTACCTGAAGCCAAGATTGGAAGGCCTGATGCCACTGCATGTTTTGGAAATTGTTGGTTGATCACCCATTAAAATGTAAGTTTATGGCTTTCATATTATTTGGTACTAGTGAAAATGGATTCAGGATAGCATTCCTTCACAAAAGACAGCCAAAGAAAGTAAAAAATCAATTTTCTATTATTCTTAACAGAATTAGGCCATAAGCAGCATCTACCACATGTAGAATCTCAGATATTTTATAAACGTGGAATATTCCACCGATTAAACATAAAGTGACTTGGTTTTCTCTTTCAGTGTCAGTGGAATAGTCTGCCATGAGCCTGACTTTCCTGCCTCTCACACAAATCTTGACATCATGCTTTATGTTCCTGAACAAATTAGACTTAATTTAAGAGCAAATCATCAGCAACAGGTATAATAATCTTGGCAGAACATTTATTTTCATTGCTTTCTGCCTACCATAGATGGAAGGGTGCTGATGCCATTTACCCTGTAAGGATGAGTTCTGTCATGTTAATTTTTGTTCTTCTCCTATAGAACTTTCATCAGTTTTAAATTACAAAGGCACTGGTTTACTTCATATTTCATCATAACAATCATGGCAATATTTACATAAGAAACTTGTGGAAGAAAAATGCATTTTAACTGCTCTGCAGCATTATAGATCCCTGTTCCCCAGACACAGGCCTTGTTGGGTTCCGTGGGGGTCAGAGTGTTTCTGGGCTAGGTTGCTGAAAATGCCCTCACCCTCATAAACTTGGCAGGGGGGAGTGGTGGAGGAGAACACTTGGGTGATTTTAGGACCATTAGTTTTTCTTTCCTGTGGAGTTATCAGCTTCACTATTTATAGTTCAATGAGAGGCAAGAAGAAAACAAAACTTTCCTCCATCCTATGGAAGTTTAACACTGTAACTGTCAACGGTATCCTGCAGTAGTGGTAGAAAACGCCGCTAAATAGACTGTCTTCTCAAACATGTTATTTAGAAGTGATTTGATGTTCTCTGCAAAGACACAGCTAACACTAACCCCAAGTAGGGTTCCCAGGGGCAGGGCAGCACAACTCTCTTACTAAAGTAACTTAGCTACATAATCATGAAGTTTAAAATTCTAATCGGGTAAGCTATAAGAATTTAAAACTGTATCCCTTAAGCCTTTATCTTATTAGTTCTTCATACTCTAATCAATTAGTTGTATATTCACCTTTTTGTAGGAAATTTAAGCCTTCCCTACCTGAAGTCTAGTGTGACTTCATCACATATTCTGTATAAATTCAGTAACAAGCATAGTAATGGAAATGTCTTCCTCATACTGGTAATGAATCTCAGGAGGCAGTGAGACTAAACAAATGTAAAAAAAATAGTATTAATAGTAAAACAGTTTGTGTAACAAAACAGCCAATTTTGATTAGATTAAAACCCTTTTCAGTTAGTTAGGTTTTTACAATATAAAATAGATTTAATATTGAAATGACACAAATTTGGAATCATTATTAACTTTATTTGCCACTCTTTACAGACAATGGTCCACTTCCATGTGAAAAGTAGGGAGCATCTACTTCCACTTAGCATTCTATAGAACGACCAGAGTAACTAACTAACTTACTTACAAAAGGGGAAAAATTACTGAAATCATGCCCCAAGATGTCCCCCAAATGTTTTTGTGTGTATAATTACAAGCGTCTATAACCCCACAAAGCTAGTTCCTTCTTAGATCAATGTACTTAGATCAACGTAGTATCTTTAATATCCACACCTGACCATTCGGATCACCAAACTTTCAGAAGGTTAAAAAACAAACAGCTGTAGTCTGTCAATCAGATGGAAGTCCAAATCTAAGTGACTATATAAGCACATACATAGTTTAGAGCTGCTTGAAGTTAAAAAACCTTTACCCGTTTCAGAGATATTTACATTAAGACGTTCATGGCATATAACAAACAAACAGTCCAATTATCACTTTCACCTGTCCTGTGTAAGGAAGTAAGTTAAGCATTTCAAATTCAGTGCATTTTCCCAACATAAATAACACAAACTGTCCTAAATGTTTGTTTTACATTTATTTCAGTGCATGTTTCCAGATATTATTAAATGGAATGAAAAGTTATATTATATTAAATGGTTATATCAATCATAGTATTTATTTGAGCATATTATGGAACCTATATCACACAAATGAACTCACATCAATACTATAATTCACTCTAAAAGAACATCACAGGCACACAAAGTAGAGAACACAAATCTGCTTTTTTATAAACTCATACTATCTACTTTACACTAAAAGATTTATTATAACGAAAACAGCCCATTTCCAAACCCAAACCCCTTTTCTAAGTTGGCATAAGGAAAGTTCAATCCATTCGAATCTTCTGGTTTGTCATCCTATAAATGATGCTATCATATCCAGGATCCATGTTCCAAATATTGTAAGAGGTGATAATCACAGCCAAGGCCAAGGCGATCATTATCCAAAGTATCATGTTGAAAACCACTGGATATTCAAAATTATACTTATATGCGAGGTTATAGGTACCTGATGGGTCCTTCTACAATAAAGAAAAGAAAATCACGAGGGAAGAATGTTAAGTTAGGAAATTATCCCAATTTGTTAGCTATGACTCATTTATCTAACAAACTATATTAATAAGTGGCATTAAGAGCTCCTTTTATATTAGGAGGAACTATAGTGCTCCAACTGCTTGCAACGCCGATAAACTTGACAGTGTGACCCAGCCAGTTCATGCCCTGGGGAACACTTCTAGATGTGTACCAAGACATGTGCAAGGACATCCATCAACAGGATGGATAATTGTGGCACATCCAGTGGAACACAGAGCAGTTCGGGTCATTTTACTGCTATATTTATCAACTTGCGTGGCTCTTAAAAACAATACTGAGCCTTTGCTCAGAGAAAAATACATATAGTATGATTCTAGAAAATTCACTTACAGGCAAACCAAACATTATTTAAGGATAAACACGTATGTATTAAAACTAAAGAAAAGCCAAGGAATGGTTAACATAATATTCAGGACAGCAATTACCTCTAGGTGGGAGGGTAAAGGAATAAGACTAGAGGGAGCCTCAGAAGAACAAGTATTCTCTTCAGCTTTATAAGGTTAAATTTTAAGAATTCTTTAGTATTACATGTTACATACTTTGTACGCTGTGTGTGGAAGGTGTGTCCTGTCGGGGAGGTTTTACATTTGCTTCCGCTGGAGGCCACCGGTCTTACCAGCCTGGGGCTAAGGTTTGTGTCAATTTCTTGGTCTGGGGCTTCCTAGAACTTGCGGATAGTATAAATTTGAGCCTCAAACCCACATGAAGGTGGCCCTGTGGTTAAGGATTCCCTAGGAGACATTCCACCCCCAGCACATAACCCGACTGCGCAGCCCCCAAGCTACCTTCCTGTCTCCTTCTGCTGGCAGGCAGTTTTCTAGTCTGCCCTCTCACTGCGGGCACGGCCCTTTCAGGGTCCCAGCTTCACGGGGAGGCGTCAGTTCCAACTCCCCCCCAGAGAGCCAGTTGCTCGGTAACCCAACTGGAAGTGTTCCCAGGGCAGCCTAACACAGTTCTCCAGTTCCCTTTCTTTAATTGCTCCTTAAGAGTTCACCTTACTTTTTTGAGAGTTAAACTGTGCACTCAAGAGGGTGTTTACTTTTTATCCACTATTTCTAGATGCTCTGTAGTTAGTCGGAAAATTTTTCGGTTTGTCTAGCCTGCCATGCTGTCTTAAACAGAGGTCCTTCCACTCCTGTTTCATCCTAAACAGTCTCAAACCAGTCACACCTAGATTATCTTGAACACATTTCTTTTGAGCATCTCACTCTAAGTCCCACACAGTGATTGGTAAAACTGAGGAGAGTGCGGGCTACAAAATGGACCCAAAGGAGAGTGTCCATAAACGACTGGGAATCCGCCTGCTCTGAGAGATGAAGCCAGCGGTTAAGTAACGTTCTGGGCCGTGTGCGCACATGCGCTTGTCTTACTAGGGTTGGCACCCTTGCCTATGATCCTCTTAAGTGCTTAAAAATCAAAGCAAGATCCAGGTCAAAAAAACTGTATTAGAAAGAGTGTGCGTAGCCGGAAAATGGGAGACTGTACCGCAAAGACAACGTACCTCTGAGAAAAGCAGACTCCCCAAGTTGAGAGCGCCACACCACTCCCTCGTGTTAAACTTCTGAGGTCTCCTTGTAATACCCATATTTGAATTATCTTATGGGCTCTGACACATTTGCTTTTATCCCCAACAAAGTCTTGCATTATCTGATTACAACCCCAAAGAACTGAGCATCACTGGCAAAACACGTATACCTACGTGAATAAGAAACCTACGTTTTAATTGTTTTTTTCAGATTTACTGACTGCTCATTCATATTGCCCACAAGTGATACAGGATTTAGTGGGGTTTTTGGAGTTAATTTTACAATTTTAAAGCAGGATCTAAAAACGTACTCACCGCTTGTTTTGCCTCAAGGATAGTCCTAGTCTTCCTCGCAAGGGATGTGTCGAACGATCTGACAGTCACTAACTCTACCACTGCATTCCCACCATAGAGATTGTACATGTCATCTGCAAACTGAAGAGTTAATCTCAAAACACATACTTTTTAAAAATTTTTGTAAAGCTTCTGTGCACCTACAAGAACAAATACAATTACCTACTGGCTCATGAAATACACAAAACAGGCAAGCCTTAAAGGTTTAAATATTCAGAAAAGTGTTAAGATTCAACACATAAACGTTCAAAATAAATTTACTAGTATCTGCTAAATGTCTGGTACTGTGATAAGTGTTCTCCTTCGAATATTTCATAGGGATTAATGGGGACAGTTTCAGGGAAGATGAAAGTTCTGGCAACGGATGGTGGTACAGTTGCCCAACAATGTGAACGTACTTAGTGCCACAGAGCTGTACACTTAGAAATGGTTAAATGGTAAATTTATGTCAGATATATTTTACCATGCCAAAAAGAAAAGAAAAAAGTACTGTGCTAGAGTTACTGATCATTTCCTATGCTGCCTATGCCAGCATTAGAAAGAGAGACATCCCTGGGATTTCCCTGGTGGTCCAGTGGTTAGGACTTGGCACTTTCACTGCCGGGGCCCGGGTTCAATCCCTGGTCGAGGAACTAAGATCCTGCAAGCCGCTCGGCAAGGCCAAAAAAAAAAAAAAAGACATCCCAACATACACCTGTGACTTACTCCATCCTCGGTCACTGAAATCAGAGGGCCCTCAAAGGCCTTCAAAGAAGGTGAGTAAAAGACTTCAATCAACAGTATTTCACTAAGCAGATTTTTCCCACTAGGAGGCTAAAAGTCAAATGCTCTAACTGCTTACACCCCATTGATGGTTTACCTTTTGTAGAGCATCAACAAGGATCTTAGAAGCGTCTCTAAATTGTTCAGAGTCTTCCCCGTAACGTTTCCCAATTTCGTCCAAACCTGCCAGCTCCAGTGAGTATAAATCAGGAGAATGATCCTTGGCTAGATGCTTATGTCGAGACAACTTAGGAGAACAAACAAACAAAAAGGAAATAGATGAAGTACTGTCAAACACAGCCAGTTGGAGTTTTAAACTAGGCAGAAGCACCCCAGGGTACCGGTGGCAAACAGAACTGGTTTAAATGGGAGTTTCTGATAAAACAAATCCAACACAAATCTCCATTTTTAGGAGCAGTTATAATAAAAGCTCTTTTAAAAATTTCTTAGTTTAAAAACCTCAGATACGGGCCAGGGTATGAGAGAACAGATGGTTGGTTGGACCAGATTGATCCCCAGGAGAGACGAGACATCAGTGCTCACAGAGCAGACACCTCCCACACCACCAGCACTACATACACCTCCACACTCCCCAAACCAACCCCACTGAGAGTTTGGGCAACAACTTCAGAACACAGCACACGGGTAAGGTTTTCTATTTCATCATAGGAGGTTTTTTTTTAAAAAAAGTCATTCACCAAAAAAAAAAAAAAAAAAAGAATACACTACAGGCATATATATTCCCTTCCTGACTTGGTCGACTGCATTATTAGTCCAAACTGTTTAAGTCTTAATGTCTGACAAGAAATCAACAGGTCAGGACCACAGCCAGGGTGGCCTTACTCCTAAGCCTGTGTTCTTGGAGCCTGTGTTCTTGGAAGATATATTAATACTTACTATCCCTCCTAAAGGTAGAAATGCAAAGTAATTTGTTAACATGAGATGAGTTCAAAATTCCCACCACCACTGATTTCTCAACTTTCATGGAATCATAAATCTAGGGCATACTTAAACTTTTTGACTGGTTTCACTATCATTCAAGGACTCTCTAGAAATGTCTTCTGGAACCAGAATAAATGGAACTGAAAAATTAATTAGAGAAGCCTACTTACCAGACTTGAAATGTCATGTAGCACTTGCAGTTCAGAAAGAAAAAGCAGATCAACCTGCAGAGAGCAGAAAGAAATGAGCATTATTTTAAATATGCATCTAAGATCTACATTTGCCATCTATCAAATAAGGCACAGGATATTACAAACACTAAGTTACATGAGTGAATTTATGCAACAACTGTCCTCCATGTGCTAGGTTCATTTCAAGTGAAAATGCTTATAGAACAGTCTTTCCTAACAAAAAGGTGATAGTCATTCTCCAGCACAGTGACTACCACTCAAATAGCTTTTTTTTTTTTTTTTAAGGAATGCTTTTTTGTGTGTTTTATTATTTTTAAACTTATTTATTGTATTTATTTTTGGCTGTGTTGGGTCTTCGTTGCTGTGCATGGGCTTTAAGTTGTGGCAAGCGGGGACTACTCTGCGTTGCAGTGCGCGGGCTTCTCATTGCGGTGGCTTCTCTTGCTGCGGAGCACGTGCTGTAGGCGCGTGGGCTTCAGCAGTTGTGGCACGTGGGCTCAGTAGCTACGCGGCATGTGGGATCTTCCCGGACCAGGGCTCGAACCCGTGTCCCCTGCATTGGCAGGCAGATTCTTAACCACTGCGCCACCGGAGAAGTCCCAATAGCTTTATTTTTATACATATATATATATATATGTTTTGTTTTTTTTTTTTTTTTTTTTGCAGTACGCGGGCCTCTCACTGCCGTGGCCTCTCCCGTTGCGGAGCACAGGCTCCGGACGCGCAGGCTCAGCGGCCATGGCTCACGGGCCCAGCCGCTCCGCGGCATGTGGGACCTTCCCGGACCGGGGCACGAACCCGTGTCCCCTGCATCGGCAGGCGGACTCTCAACCACTGTGCCACCAGGGAAGCCCAATAGCTTTATTTTTGATAAAGCTGTGATAAGGCATCTAAACTCTAAACTGGTTTTCCCTCAGGGCATCAGAATGTTCTGGCGCACTGCAACGAGGTCCTGCCAAGTAGCCTACTTTGCTCACATCCCTTGAAGAATAAACGATGGTGGTCCTGGTCATCCAGAGTAGGTGAAGAAGGGAGGCTACCACAAAGGTGGCATGCCATGTGGTTAAGGGGGTGCATGAACAAACAGGTGGTGAAGCTGACATACAGGAGTCAAAAGTAAGGGTGGTGCCCTCCACTGTACAGTCAAGAATGAATTAGAAAAATGAGGCAACACATCAAAAGTGGCAGTGAATAACGGCTCCCACATTACCAGGTCCACACAGCTCTACCAACTACCAACTAGTTACTGTGATTTCTGGCCTGTCAGGATTAACTGGTGGCAACCCTTGCACTAGAATGTAGTGCTATTTATTACTACAGATCAGCTCACAAAGAAAGTCAATTCATTCATGAGATTCATTTTTTAAAAATTACACTAAAGGAAAAAAGAAGCCACTCCAAGCAATGAACTTGCAAAACTTTTCATTTTCTAAAATTTCACGTTTGCTCTAAAGTCAGGAGCATAAGAAATGGGAAATTACTACTGATATTCATGTATTCATTCAATAACTGCACTACTTACTTCATTGTTCCTACTCAGAGAATTGAGGGGAAGTGAACTGAGAACAGAGTTCTCTTGAAACAGTCGACTGCGGAGCTGTCTTAGTGTTACTGAGAGATCTTCAAAAACCGAGTTTGCCTTCCCCACCATGTACACTCTCTGCAAGAATCCAAAATTTTGTTACATTCTACAGATTAATTCCAGTATACAGAGGTCTGTCAGCATTTTTCATAAAATTAGTTTTAAATTTTCATTAAATAAAGAAAGCTTATTTTCTAAAGCATTTAAAATAAAAAACGGTATCACACTTACTTCCTCACTGGGAGCCAACTGTAAAACTACAGGAGTTTCTTCAGAAAATAAGGAGTGAATGGAATTTGCAACGCTGTCAAGACTAAAAGGAACTGCCTGAAATTTAATAGTGAGATCATAATTATTATCTGAACCAAAATGGGAAGAAAAATCATTTACATAGTATTAAAAAAGGAGCCTTAAAGAAAATACCAGCATTTTCTACGGAAATTCAAAAGACCTGAATCATATGCAAACGCAAAGAGCCCTTTTGAGGGCACAGAAGATTAAACAGCCCCCTAGTGGGCCAATGAGTTTGTGTCCCCAAATGTGCCTATATGAGAAAAAACGTGCAAAACGAAGGACAAAACACTACCTTGCACAAACGACCATTTTCTGGTGGTCATTCAGGTATTTTAAGCAGCAATACATCTGGTTTCAATACTGATAAAATGTGGCACAATGAATGTATATTCTACAATAATATATTAACTTGCATTTAAGAGAAGGTCAAAGGAATTTGAAGACTTGAATATAATTGAAAGAGAGACCTCATTTTTCATTTCAAAATTTTAAAAATTTAATAAGATGTAGGCTTTGGTCTTCAGATAGACTGAAGACTCTTAGGCAAGGCATAAAGTATGTCACAAGAATTCTGAATGTGAAATTTATCTTGGGGACACATGATAGTAATAAACTGAAACAGCTAATTGTGATAAAACATACTTTTTTCTGTGAATTTATTATTAAAGTGAAACATACATATAATATGGTGCACAAATCTTGGAGTAACAGCTCAAGGAATATTTACAAATGGATATGCTCGTATAACCCAACCAGAGCAAAACAAAACATCAGCACCCTACAAGCCTCTCTACCCACTCCCTCCACCCCCAAGGGTAACCAAAACTCTGACTTCTATTCCCATACACCTGTTTTTGCCACACATTATTTTTAAAAATAAATTATGAATCTAAGAAAAAAAAGAAGTGTCGTGAAGGGCCTGGGGGCAGGACAGGAATAAAGACACAGACCTACTAGAGAATGGACTTGAGGCTACGGGGAGGGGGAAGGGTACGCTGTGATAAAGTGAGAGAGTGGCATGGACACATGTACGCTACCAAACGTAAAATAGATAGCTAGTGGGAAGCAGCCGCGTAGCACAGGGAGATCAGCTCGGTGCTTTGTGATCACCTGGATGGGTGGGATGGGGAGGGTGGGAAGGAGGGAGACGCAAGAGGGAGGAGATATGGGAACATATGTATATGTATAATTGATTCACTTTGTTATCAAGCAGAAACTAACACCATTGTAAAGCAATTATACTCCAATAAAGATGTTAAAAAAAAAATAAATTATTGTAATTCTTCCCCTCAGAAACTTACTGTCAATATTATTACAACAACAGGCAGTACAGTAGTAATGTTTTTGTTTTAATGGAGATTTCGTACAGTGATTTTTTTTTTCCCAGTAATTCCCTTTACTATTTATTAAAAGGTTCATGTGGGGCTTCCCTGGTGGCGCAGCGGTTGAGAGTCTGCCTGCCGATGCGGGGGACACGGGTTCGTGCCCCGGTCTGGGAAGATCCCACATGCCGCGAAGCGGCTGGGCCCGTGAGCCATGGCCGCTGAGCCTGTGCTCCGCGACGGGAGAGGCCACAACAGTGAAAAGTTCACGTGTGTAAGCAGCTCGTTAATGTGGGCCAGGCAGAAATAAATGTGATTAATAAACGTGAAGTGTAATCTATTTTTACTCTTACACAAGATGCATATTAACTCTTCCCCAAATTCTCTTAAAATAAGTCAATGAGTAACTGAAGAAGGGGAAGAGTTCCAGCTTGCAGAAGCATCCTGTTTGTTACAAAGCTCCCTGAGTCAGCCACAAGCGCTCCTCCTTTTGCAAGCACACACTTCACTTCCTTGGGCTTTGGAAGGAACATGAGAACATGTCACACAAACTCTCCAGCCTCATTTCACCTCAGTGGCACACACGGCAGGAAAGTTGAAGATTAAAGGTAATGTGTCCCTAGCAATCCAACTGGAAAGGCTACTGAGTCAGGTGAGCGCCAAACTGTGAAGGAAAAGAAAAAATTATATGGACTGCTTATACTCAAAAAGGAAAAGAGGTCATGCTTAAAATCCCATGACTGTTTTCTTCTGCTACATTATAAGGATACACATGTTTGTCCTGGGAAAAATGGAAATTCTGTATCTACAGGACTTGAAAATCTAATGATAACAGCTAGCTAATCAAATAGAAGCTTTAAGTGGAATTCTAAGGCTTTTTTTTTTTTTTTTTGGTGGATTTTTCCCTCAGAGCCTTATATCTTTCCACCTACTGCCAGTAAAAGGATCAGAAGCGGTCAGTCAGGGTCAAGCAATACCATGACCTCTTTTCACAGCTTCTACACCTGTAAAATGAGGCTAGTCTGTTTTAAAATGTTTAGTTTTGGATTGGAGGCTAATGAAAATCTTAATGGCATATTGGATTTTTAATATACTTTATTTTTATTGTTTGGCTCTGCTGCGTGGCATATGGGATCCTAGTTCCCTGACCAGGGATGGAACCTGCGCCCCCTGCAGTGGAAGTGTGGCGTCTTAACCACTGGACCGCCAGGGAAGCCCCATATATATACGTTTTTAAAAGAGATCTTCTACAGTGATTTTCACAGAAATCACACAACAAGCTACTTAATAACCTTTGCGAAGACTAAAAGTATCTTTTTCACATGTCTTTCATTTTTATTGTTTCCTTCCTTCCATTTACTCTGAAACTCTTCTGGTTTCTTTAGCTCATTAATTTTCAACCTTTTAAATTATCTAACATGTACATATAAATTTTCCCTCTTCTTACCACTTTAGCTGTACCCCACAATTTTTTAAATATATGGCACATTTGTGATATTCAGTTCCAAATAATTTCAACACTTCCACCATAATTTTCTCCTCAACCAATGAATTATTTAGGACTGTGTCTATTCCAGCTATCTTTTCTTGTTGGCTTTTTAAAAATTAATTTTTAAGAGTTATAATGTGTACATGCGGTTTAAAGAGACAAACAATTCTCTAAGACTTTCTATGGAAGATAAGTTTGCCCATCCATTTCCTATTTATTTCCATGAGGCACTCACTTTCTTTCCTCCCCCATTTTTTTTCTTCCTCACTTCGAGTTAATTTTTCCAGTTTTATTGAGATACCGTTGACGTGCATCACTGTGTAAGTTTTAAGGTACACAACATGATGGTTTGACTTACATATACTGTGAAATGATTACTGCAGTAAGTTTAGTGAACATCCATCATCTCATAGAGATACAAAAAAAAAGAGAAAGCAAAAAAGAAATTTTTTTTCCTTGTGATAACTTAGAATTTACCCTCGACAACTTTCATGTGTATCACACAGCAGTGTTAACTAGTCATCATGCTGACTGAACATTACATCCTTAGTACCTATTTATAGCACTCACCTTCAAATCCTTTGTTTCCTTTTCTTTTTACCACCGCCTCCAAATAACGTTTGTACTACTCCATGTTGATCGTTTTAATTTTAGGCATTATGCATTTATCGCCCGTCATAGGAAACGAGGACCTAGCTCTCCCACATTACCAGCCACAGCCCCACCCCCTCACAGGCACTCTATCCCTCCACCCTCCCAATAGTTATAATTTTCATTTCTGTGTCATTTTATTATAACTACTTAAACGATATTCTCAGCCTAGCTTCATACTATGCAATTCCTGCTTTTCCTTTCTTGTGCTTCTGGTCCCTAATGGCAATGATGAGAAATCTGCTACCATTTTACTCTCATTCCTTTGTTATGACAGCGTCTTTTCTCTCTGGGAAGATCATTAGCGTCCTTGACACTTGTTCAATTTCACTCTATTTAAGTGTTGACTTGGCTTTAGCCCACCTCAGTGTGCTCTAAACCTGAGGAGTCGTATCTTGTGTTTTGTTTCTACCATTTCCAAGCATTTTTTAAGGTATCATTTTGTTATTGTGTTCAGACTTAACTGCACTGTGGTCAGAGAGGGTGGTTTATATGATACTGATTATTATCCATTGAGATTTGCCTTGTGGCCTAGTACATGGTCATTGTTTGTAAGCATGTCATGTGTGCTTGGAGATAATCTATACTAGACCACAGGAAAAGTGTGAACCCCCCCCCCCCGCCACCACCACCACCACCAAATGCAGTGAAACTAGAAACTGAAAAATTAAAAATTATTTTGGAAGAACCCATATGTTACAACACTTCTAAATAACTCATGGGTTAAAGAAATCAGTATAAATTACAAAATATTTTTAAGTGAAAATGAAAGCACCACATATCAAAAATATCTTTTAACTGCCTCTGGTTTCTGTCCCTTCCTTTTAACTCTTTCACAATTTTAATATATGTATTTTTAAATCTCTTTTTTGAGGGCTGGTCTGTTATCTGTAGTAGTTCTAGGGGGGATGAATTCTGTTTGTTGCACCTGCTGACTTTCTCATGGCATTTTTATCCTTCAAGTGTTTGGTAAATTCAACTCCTCTTCGATTCTTTTTTACCGAAAGAGCCCTGGGCTGGGGAGGTGTCTGTGTGGGGTGGATTGCGTGAATTTGGAGCATGTGACTCTGCACAGCACAAGCCCGTAGTTCCGATTTCTCTTAGCGGGGGGGTCTTTGGGCCCCACAGCTAAGGGTGGCAACCCAGCTCCTTCATGGTAGCCCTGGGGCAGCTGGGGTTCTAACAGTCCTCCTTTCAAGAACAAGACAGCATTTTACAGCCCCAGGCTTTCTGTAGGGAACACAATTTCCCCTTCAGCTCCTGCTCACCATTGTGGCTTTTGAATTCTCTATTCATATCTGGCACCTGTGTATACCCCTTGCTTGCTTTCAAGTTTAATGATACATGTAAAGATGTTCGGTGACTTCTATATGCTTACAGTAGAAGGAGAGCCTCTCACAACAGCTCAGTCAGCCATATTGCCTGAAAGGCCAGTGAAGGGAGAAGTGAGCCAGCAAAATTGCCTCCAGTCTCCTGCTTACACAAAAATGATAAAATTCTGAAGGGAGGGTGACAAAATAATGCCTTAGAAAATGTCAGCAGGTTACCCCCTCAACTGGTTTCTCTTTTTTGAGCCTCTGACTAGTCTGAGAGTGGGCCAATTTCTCTACCTGTTACCTTAGAAAGTTTTCTCATCCATGGCAAACAGCCAAGTCTCAATAAATTCACAACCATCATATAATTAAAAAAAAAAACTATCAGTGCATTAAAAAAAAAAAAGACGAGTGCTTAGGACACAATCCATAATGGCAGCTGACAAGACAAAATTTTAAATGTATCCCTTTCAGTGTTTATAATAAATACTCACATTTTCCAAAGGGTACGAGATGACACTGCCTGGAGGTAGAGCAAGCTTGTCCACTCCCTTCACCATCACCATAACGGTAGCCCGAGGACGGTGGAATAGGTTACCCACTGCGAGTCCCGGCCAGGAAAGGTCCTACACATTGAAAAGTGTGAAACTGTGCCAATTATCAACTCAGGAAACCATTGCCCTAATAACATCTAACAAGCGGAATTAAGGGGTACTGGGATGACACTGGCAATGAAAACTCACAGGGACAGCACATGTCTTATTTAAAGCGGTAGTTGCAGTCTCCTAATTGAGGGTGCTGATTTTCTACCTTCTTCATTTTCTTAAACTTCTACAGACTTGAAACCATAAAGTCTAATAATAAGTCATCTCAAACCTTCTGTGGAAAAAAGCAGGCAAATAAACAAAACCTAGGTACTTTTCAAATTCCAGATTACAAAACATTCTTTTCCACATAACCATGGACACTTTCTTCCCTCACATCATTCTCTGCCCTTACCTACAGCATCACTTTTCTCTTTCACAGTGACACAGCAAGGCTACCATTACAACATTCTCTTTAGACTAAGTGCTTTATAAATAAAGTTCCTGCTGAAAGTAACTCATAGTAGTTTATTAATAATTATGTCTAAAGGTTACTTTGACAGCCATTTGTAGTCAAAATTAAGTTTGTAAAGAACTAGGTACAAATTTCATCCTTAAACGTAAACGACCCATCAGGTTCATGCAAGGAATGCAGGGGCTCCACCCAAAGGCCCAGCAGAGAGGCAGTTCCCATGCATTGCTTCTGGTTTCAAGGGCACTCAGGGCCTAGGAAGAATGTTCCTTTGAGTGACTGATGATATCTAGAGACCACCTCAAAAGCACCAAAGTTTTAAAGTGGGAGGAGATAGGAAGACAGAGCAAACTCCATCTCCTTTCTTCCAGCCCTGAGCTGTATAAGATGTCACATACTGACTGGACCTAGGCCCCCTAAGCAACAATCATGTAAGCAGCCAGTTATTACAAAAGGTTATGGCTACTGACCGCACTATTTTCCTAAACTCAGGTAAGATGTATATACGTTTTATCATTCATAATAAATTGCAATGGACTGAATGTATGTGTCTCCTCAAAATTCACATTGCAGAATCCGAATCCCTCCAGTATGACGGTATTAGGAGGAGGGGCGAGGGGCCTTAGGGACGTAACTACGTTATGAGGATGGAATCCTCACGAAAGAGATTAGAGCGCCCTTAGAGAGGGGACCCCAGAGGGCTCCCTCCGGCTCTCTCCACCATGTGAGGATACAACAAGAAGTTGGCAGTCTGCAACCCAGAGAGGGCCTTCACCAGAACCCTACCATGCTGGCACCCTGATCGCAGACTTCCAGCCCCCAGAACTGTGAGAAATAAATGTTTATAAAGCACCCAGTCTATGGTACTTTGTAATAGCAGCCTGAACCAAGACACAAATCTATCATGTGTACCGGAAAAACACAATAAAATTATACATCCTATTAATAGTAGGACAGATGCATTCTCTTATATAACAAAGAACGTCACTACTATGAATAAACGATTGCATGGTTAATGTTTTGTAATGGTTTGTTTTCATAATTGAGCTTGGAACACGTATCCAAAATCTCCCTGACTACAAATAAGCTTTTTACTTTTGTAATCTGGACCTATGTTTGCCCGTTGCTTTCCTGGCCTATTAGCAGAAATCAACAAAAGTGCTTCCAGAAGCAGCTCCAAATATTTTTTTTAAAATACACATACTTCTTTCACAGAGAAGCCCATGGACAATGCAGCCACGTCTGGGATTCGCTCTCCTGGTATGGGCCAATTTCCATCCCGGAAAACAACAGACCCTGGTGATCTTAATACACTAAACTCGTTCCCTGAGACACCTGAAAGGAAAACAGATTAATGATCACCATCATAAGTCTTTTGCACCCACATTGAAAATTATTAAATATAATACATACTTTCCCATTCTCCATTGACTTTAGCATACTGAATTTTGATTGGACAAAATGCTAAAACCTAAAAACATCAACAAATTCTTTTTCAAAGTATCACTGTAAGAATTTAAGTCCATACATTCTGCTGTAACAGAGTTACAACTATGAAACAAGATTCTCCTAATGATCTAGGTGCCTTCCTACAGATGGCCCTTAAACAGGGGCATGCGGCAATTTGGCAAGAATTAGAAATCAGCAGCATTTCTCCACATTTTTAAAGAACAAAATCCAAAACCTTGGCCCAGACCAGAAAGGAAGAAAAGAAACTTGAAATCTCTAAATTATTTCTACCATCGAGGACTTCCCTGATGGCTCAGTGGTTAGGAATCCGCCTGCCGATGCAGGGGACACGGGTTCAAGCCCTGGTCCAGGAAGATCCCACATGCCGCGGAGCGACTGAGCCTGCGCCCTAGAGCCCACGAGCCAACTACTGGAGCCCACGTGCCTAGAGCCCATGCTCCACAACAAGAGAAGCCACTGCAACGAGAAGCCCACACACCACAACGAAGAGTAGACCCCACTCACTGCAACTAGAGAAAGCCCACGCACAGCCATGAAGACCCAACACAGCCATAAATAAATAAATAAATACTTCTACTGTCGATCCTCTCTTGAAAATGCAAATTCATAAAATTCCTATTATATCATGCCAGAACTTCAGCAGGTTAGTGTATCTTAGGATAGATCATAGCTTCCCTTATGTCCCCCAGGCAAAGCTAGTTGAAATGAGTACTGTCAAATGGGGGGGGAGGGGGTCCACGTTACCAGTCAGAATGTAAAATACTTCAGACTCTAGAAACAAAGTCCAGGACATAGTATTTCCAATGCACATATCAAGAGGCTGAGAAAAGGTATTCTGTAATAATAAAGTCAACTAGTCTAGGGGTATAGGGAGGGCCTGGAATTAAGAGGTGAGAATGCGAATAAAGGGACTATGTTATAGGCCCTCCAAGGCTAAGGATGAGGTATCTTGCTTCTTCACCCATCGTGAGTTAACCCAATGATGTCTAGATTACACAAGGACAAGTAACTAATGGAAACTTTCGAGTTCCTATGAGATTAGTTCCAAGTCCAAAACAAATCTTGGTCATGCCTAGTACAGGAAAATTAGACTTTAATAAAGCATCACTGTTACTCTCTTGACCTAAGGAAAGTACCGCTTACAGGCTATGGGAGTAACGCTGGAATCAACAGTAAATGTTTTGGTGTTGCAGTATTGACAGTAAATAAAAGGCCTCAGGATGGTGCTGATACAACGTGAAGAGTTTCATTCAGCACAGCCACTAGAGCAGGAATTTCCAAACTGCTCTAGCCGAAGGCAGACAAAAAAAATTTAGCAGGACGGAATGGCAGTTTGTAAGTGATAGACACCTTGGTTCGCTGAAGTCGTTAACTGCAAACTCTCAGGTAAATGGGGCAGCAAGGAAGGCATACTTTCTGAATGCCGTACACACTTAAAGAACAATATCTGGATCTGGAGACTGCCTTGTTTGAGATGCAGCCCTACCCACTCGACCCCAGCAGAGCTCTACTAAATTACTTTGCCTCAACTTTATAGTTAGAATGCACTTCCACACCTGTACAACAGTCCTCCAGGAGCCTAGAGCTTCAGAAAAGCTTACAAAGACTCCTATACTGAGAGACTGCTGCTTCACGCAGGCATCTCCGGGATACCTGAAAGAAGGTCACCCATCCTCTACGTGAGTATGACCAGTGAATGGGGATGCCACCTCAGCACTACGTTTGCCAGCAATCGTCTCCACTGTCCCAACATTCTAATCCTTTAAAAAGTTTAAGACGTTGGCTTCCCAACTTCTCTCAACTTCCAGTTTTATCACTCCCAACGCAGTCTCACCAGATAACCTCGTCTCCAGCTTCAAGAGAAAGCACAGGAATTCCTCCAGCTTCCTGCTTCCTCTCCCCATCACAAGTTTATCTGCACAAGCCCCTGTCCTTATGTCCTCCCCCTCCAGGTGCTGGCAGGGATGTCCCTCCTCCGGTTGAAAATATCCCATGGTTCAGCCTTCAAGGGACCTTCACTCATTCACCTACTGAATTATTCATTCAGGGTTTATTAAGTCTCTATTCTGGAACAGACGATGTATATCTATCAGGAGTTAGGTGGCGATATGGTTTGGGGCATACGAAGCTGGCCCTGTACAATATGAGCGCCACGAGGGCAGGGGTTTCAGACTGTCTTGTTCACACAATATCCCCAGGGCTGAAAACGGTGCCTGGCACACCGGTGCACAATAGATACTTGTTGAGTGAATGAATGAAGCCACATGTTGCACTAGCCGTTTCCCCTCTCAACTGGCTCTTTCGCTTCAGCATAAAAATACGCGTAGGGTGCTCCCATTCTAAAATCCAAACCACAAAACCCTTCCTCTGGTCCCACCAGCCTCCACCTACCTCTGCTTCCCTTCAGACGAAGAATCCTGGAAGCGCCGTCAGCCATCACTGGCTCTGCTACTTCTGCATCTCCTGTTTGCTGCCTGACCCACAGCTTCTGACCCCACCATGCCGCTGAAATGACTCACCAAACCCCAAAGACAATTTTCAGCCCTCAATTGATGTAACTTCCCAAAGCAACTGATCCTGACAACTCCTTCCTTGAAACTCTCCTGCCTTGGCCTCCGTAAGCCCGGGCCCCTGGTTTTCCTTCCAATCCCTCTGGCTGCTTTTCTCCTCAGTTTCTTCCCCTTCCCATCCTTTATAGCAGTGACGTCCAAACTTTTTGAGATTTCAGTCCTTTCAGTATAAAGGTTGAAAGTATTCCCAATATACGTGTATTTACTTACAAAGTATACATTTGTAGTATAAAATATATATTCATAATATATTACAGAACACACAAAATAGAAATTTTTTAAAAGGATGAGACACCTTAGTATTCTTCCCAATTTAATCATGAGAAAATAGCAGACAAGCCCAAATTGAGGGACATTCTACAAAAATATCTGACCATTACTATAAAAAAAAAAGAAAGAGAGAGAGAGAGAGAGAGAGAGAGAAAATAAGAGACAAATGGAATTTCCAGTACATTCTTCTGGCATCCCAATATCACTGGGCACACTCCACTTTGGAGATCTGCAGCTCCATTCCTGACCCTCGCTGCTTTCTATTCTACACTGTTCTACAATGGAGTCTCCCCCTAGCTGAGCCCATCTACTCCTTAAGACTGCAAACGCCAAAAACACACTAATGGCTCCCAGGTTTTTGTATTCAGCCTAGATTTCCCTTGAGCCTTAGGCCTACATACCCCACAGTCAGCTGAGCATTTCCTTCTAAGTCCCATGGGTCCTTCAAACTCAACAGGTTCAGAACTGAATTCACCATTTTTCCATACACGCCTCCTACATTCTCTGTATCAAAGGATGACACCACCTTCCACCCAGCTGCTCGAATTAGTCATCTTTAAATCCTTCCTCAGCACCACAGCTAACCAACCAATGAATTCTGTCCATCTTTCGTTGTTCTTCTAATCTCACAACCCTTTCCCCTCCATGTCCAGGGTCCTCATCAGGCCCTCCCCACTTCAGGCCCTCCCGAGGCTTGACAGAACTGGTCGCCTTATGACCCGTCATGCCACTCTCGGATCCAGCCTTCCCAGCACTTTTTCAAACTACAGATGTGAACATTCACCCTTCAGCTCAACCACCTTCACTCGATGCCCGAAGCCTTTGAAACAAAATCCAAAATGTAACACCCAAAGCACTTCACCACCCTTCCTTCTGGGATCTCCCCAACTTAACCCCTATACGTTTCAGCTCCACCAAACTATTCGCTCTTTTGCTCTCACACCTCTGTGCTTTTACACATACTGTTCTGTCAAAAATGCCTTTTCTTCCCACCCCAACCTTTTACACGTTTGCCTGTGAGGCACCCTGCCTAGGGAAATTTCCCCCAGCCTCCCCAGTCTGGGAGAGAGGTTAAGAATCCTTCCCCTCTTTGGGAACTCCCACCATACTATGCTGTCATCTATGAATGGGGATGGAATCAAGTGAAAAAATAAACAGGTCCTACTTTTGACCCCTGGGGCATCAGTGACCAAACTGAATCCCTCTTCAACATGACATCCCTTCAAATTCCATGTGTTCACCCTTGGCCTTTTCTCTCCCAGCTAAACATCTGAATTTTTTTCAAATACTCCTCATGACCTGGTATTCATAACCCTAGATCCCTTCCCCTGGTCTCTGGTTTGGTAACACCATTTTAAAGGACTTATATATATTTTTCTCAAATAGAGAAGTCAGATCTCTTAAAGATGTTTTCCATTAAATCATATTTAGTCATTGCGGAAAATAGTAATTTAACCTCATCTGACAAGACCATGCAGTGCAGAAGCTGACAGGATCAGATTCTTGATCTGTATGAACTAGACTATCATAGTTAGGAAAGCAGGTTCAAACCATATACAGAAGCAATTCTTTTGCCTCAGACCAAAACCTAACAAAACCCCCTAAACCTCACTGAATCAAAATAATATCAATCATAACATTAAAGCATGGAGTTTCAGCGAGATGTTCAGTTAAATCACAGTATCAGAGGGAAGATGTTTAAATTTCAAAAACTGAATTTAAAAACTTAAAATAAAAAATTCCCCCAAAGAAATTGAGTAGATAGATCAGAACGACCTTGACAGAGCCAGAGACGAAAGGTACAATACAACCTTAAAATCTGGGGGTCATTAAAGTAAGTGTAACTATCATCAACGCACAACACTGGGCACCTCCAGGGATGGAGAAAACCTGCAGATTTCAAAAACATCAAAGGTCTATACCTTCGTGTAGAATTAAACCACCATTCCCAAAGTGGGGCATCTCAGCACCTCGCAGAGCAGCGGCACAGGCGTCCTACAGATTTTTAACGTCTAGGTTTTGAATCGACACACTGGGGAACACGGACCCATTCCTCCAAACTGTTCTCAACTCGGCCTCTTGTTCACCACTGTGCCCGCAGTCCCAGCCCCCATCATTCCCACATTCTCACACCTGTGCCACGACGCGTATAATGGGAAAGGCCCACGCTTTGGAACAAGCTGATCTGGGTTCAATTCCAGCTTTGCGGCTTACTACTTGGGTGCTGTTTGGGTAATTTATCTAGGCTTGACCACTCTGTAAAACGAGAGTGATATCCTCTTCTAAGGATTGGTGTAAAATTAACCGAATTACATGATGCACAGTAAGAGGCCAATTATGAGCTGACTTGCATTCCCCTTGTTGAATGCTAGGGAACCTAGGTTCCACGGAGAAAACTACCATTTATTTGACAAGTGACCCTAAGAACGTGACTCACATCTTAGTTTCCAAATCCTTAAAACTGGGAACTATTGCAAACTACTGAGAGAAACTTTAAATTCTCCTTGAGAAATAATCATACAAAAACAATTACTCCACCTCCAACTTCCGTATCCTGAAACACTGGGGGGAGTGGGGAGATTTCACCAATTACTGATGACAACCGCTAGAAATGAAGACACCAGAAAAATGCAAAGAAAAGCAGCAACTGATAGCAGCTGAGAAGTCTGCCTTCGCTTCCTCGCAGAGGGCTGCGGTTCAACAGTTGACTGAGAAATGCATCCCCGTCCTCCGAAGCGCCTCCCGAGCCGGAAGAGGCTGGAGCAAGACAGGCGGACGCGCCTTTCTTGAAGAGGCGGAGGGTGGAGGCCGGCTCAGGTGCCCCCACGCAGCCCAGCCCCGCCCGGCCCCAGCAAGCCCGCCAGGCCGCGCCGCCACAGGCCGGCCCGGAGAGAAGGCGGAGGAGGCGGCGGCTGGGGCGAGGCCATCGCCAGCTGCCCGCACTGCGGCATCCGCCCCACTGCCGCCCACCCGCGGCCGCCCCCGAGTTCCGCGGCCCTTTGCCTCACCTGCCACCAAGAAGGACAAGAGCACGACGAGCACAGCCATGGTTCCGCGGCGGCCGCAGCAGTGCCGGACGACACGGAGCGGGCAGGCGGGACGCGAGCGACCACCGCAGCACGAGGGGTTGACGAGCTCGGGCTCGCCCCGACTCCCTGAGCCCGCCCCGTCCTCGCCTCCTCTGCGACGGCTGCAGCCTTCTCCACCAATCGCCAGCTACGCCGCGGCCTGCGGAAGAGACGAAGCCTGGGAAACTTCAGTGTCGTGGGCGGGGCCTAACGTGATGGATGGAAGGCCCTGCCAATGGCAGGCAGGGATCGTAGAACCGGGCAGTTCCTCCTCTGGCCCGTGACGACCGGTCACGGGATGGAGGGTAGGGCGGGTGTTCGGGGGCTGGGGGGGGATGACGAAGCCTGTCGAGGGGTCCAGAGAGCCCACAGGGTGCGGACCCTTTCGCCAGTCTCGAGCGACGGTCTCCAACCAGGGTGTCTGTCAGTCCCGGTCGCGTGGCCTCGCCCCGCTACGGGTGCAGCTGTGGAAGCTGCAGGGCTGGTTTGGGTTTCGCTATAACAACACAGATGCTGAGCACCTGCTGGGAGGAAACCAGGCGCTTCGGGAAACCCCTGCACTCCAAGTAGGGGTGCTGGATAAACTACAGGACGCCCAGTTACGTTTGAATTTCAGATAAACAACGAATACTTTTTAGCATAAACATGTCGTGAATATTCCATGGGACATACTTATACTAAAAAAAAGTATTCGTTGTTTATCTGAAATTCAGATATAACTGGGCGTCCTGCATTTTGATTTGCTAAATCTGGCAACCCTATCTAAGACTTTCTGATCTACCAGGAGTTAATTACATTAATTGCTTCATCTCTTCTCAGTGTTACGCGAAGGCTAGACATAATAATTTGACCAGGATCCTCCCTTCTCACATCTTATGGGGTTTTATTATTATTATTATTAAACCTATGATATGAAGAAATGACAGTGTATCATCTGTGGTCAGAAAACGATGCCCCAGTCAATGACCTTGAAAGATGGATGTGGTTTCAGTACGCAGGGATAGGAGATGGGGAGGTTCTTTCAGGTAGCAAAAACTAAGCTATGACAGGGAGAAAACCCATCGGGTTAAGCATTAAATGTTTAGTTTAACCAAAGAAGAGGGGCACAAAGTGCTAAAAATTACAATTAGGGACATGTTTATTGAGGATGTTGAATGCTACCTAAAAGAACCACGCTTCAGGGGCTTCCCTGGTGGCGCAGTGGTTGAGAGTCCGTCTGCCGATGCAGGGGACACGGGTTCGTGCCCCGGTCCGGGAAGATCCCACATGCCGCAGAGCAGCTGGGCCCGTGAGCCGTGGCCACTGAGCCTGCGCGTCCGGAGCCTGTGCTCCG
>RJWK010030616.1:0-24643 GCA_004363435.1 Platanista minor | reverse complement strand
GAGAGAGAGAGAAGTAATGCCGGTGGAGGGAGGAGAGGGAAGGAGAGGAGGGGGAGGGAACGAGGGCATGGAGGGTAGGTGCAGGCAGGCCTGACTTTTCCATCAGATGCAGGGGGCACAGGGCTCAAGACTCACTGAAACGTTTCCACTTCTTTTAAAATCGAAAGGAATAAAATGAACTTTTACTTAGAAGAAAATGCTTTAGTATATAACATTAAAATATTCATCTTGATATCAACTCAATCATGAGATACAACATTTAATACTTGTTGATGCAGAAATGTTCACAGAGGCAAAAGTGCCAAAGGGTCCAAGAAAGTGAGCAGAGGCCAGGGTGCAGGGGAGGGAGGCAAGGGGACGAAAGGGGAGGCGAGGGGGGGCATACACAGGGTCTGCACCACCATCTCTTTGAACCGAAAAGCAGACATCGGGTTCTTAAGCAGCTTTGTTTGCTTCTTCGGGGAGCACACCTGAAAGGTGGACAGGAGGGTGCCGGGCTTTAGGGAGCTCCGGTTTCCCACAGAGCAAGGTGGTCAGTGTTTATAAATGTCAGGGGGGTGGCCGGATGTGCTCAGGATCCTATCGCCTGGGTCACACCCTACTCTGCCGCCTACCAAAGTCCACCCCCTGTACAAGCCACCTGTGCTCTCCACGGTGGCTTAAAACGTGCCCCAAATTCTGCAACACCCTCCCCATCAATGTGGGCTCCAATGTGGGCAGCCTTAGTAATTTGTTTCTAAGGGACAGAATACGCCTGAAGTGATGCTGTGTGATTTCCAAGGCTTGGCCATAAAAGGCGATACAGACGGCCCTCCCACACCTGCCTCCCTCTTGGGACATGCGCACTGGAGCCCTGAGCCACGATGTAGGAAGTCCAGTTGGCCTGGCCCACCTTGCTGGAGAGACCACGTGGAGAGGCCTGCACAGAGATCCGAGGAGCCCCAGCTGTACAGCCCCCCACACCCACAGGCTGTGTGCATCCTCCTGGGCCAGGTACCTGGCATGGAAGTGAGGAAGCTTCTGGATGATTCCTGCCACAGCCACAACCTGACTGTGATCTCACAGGCCTCCAGCAAGAACCATGGAGCTGAGCCCAGGCGGCCCCTGGACTTAAAGGATGACTAGTGTTTGAAGCCACTACTTGGAGGTGTTTTATATGCAGCAATACTCTCTAAGCCTTAGTTTCCCCATCTGTAAAATGGGAATAAGAAAAGTAACTGCTTTATTGAGCTGTTGCTCAGATTAAATAAAATAGTCCATGGAAAGTACTTATTTAGCACAAAGTCTCCACCCAGAGTAAGCACCTAGTATATAAAAGCTATGATTATCACTAATTGTTATTATTACAGCCATTGTACAGAAGAGAAAACAAGGTCCAAAAAGGCTAAAGCAAATTGCCCAAGAATCACACAGTGAGTTAGATGCTCTATGGTTTGACTCTGAAAACAGTTTCAACTAAAACACGCATGCCCCCGGGAAGAGGCTGTGACAGTAATCAAAACCTCATTGAAAAGCTGCCATTCCCATCTGGGCGGGGCTAGGTCCCGGACCAGAAAAACAGAGGGACTGAGGTCAGACACTCAGAATGTCTTCAGAATAATCACCCTGCCTGCCTGCGTGGCACCCATGCATTTTCTAAAACATTTAGCCTCCCTCCACGTGAGGATAGTATTTTTTGGCTCTGCTCTGCTCTTCCATTAAAAATAAGTGTAAATAAGGTGGTGAAACCCATGAAACCTGCCAGCAGGTAGATTACCTCTGTCCCAAACTGCCATAACATACGGGCCTCCCAAGATTATTTATCTAAAACATATATTTACCAAGTTTGGGGGTAATAACCTGGGAAAGTTTGCAAACAATTCCTTCATGTTCCTGAGGGCTGTGATGGACGCACTTCATGAACGGGAACTGTACTTATATATCTGCCTAATAAAGCCTTGAAGGTTTTACTGTTTTGAAGTCAGCCAGCAGGACTGACATCAATCCGCTTCTCACGCATTTGGGAGAACCTTCTTGATAAGGCGAAACACAGCCAGGAGAGCCGGGTTGCTCCAGAAGCTCAAACAGATCCCTTTCCACACAGCACCCCTCACTCAGCCACTGAGAGGCCTGGAGCCGCTCCTATCAGTAAGCGAGCTCTGTCCCTGGTGCTGGGGATGCAGGAACAGACAGTTGTGGGGAGACAGAGACACCTCTGAGGATGCCAATGGCGGTTTGAGCTAGACTCGGGTACATCCAAGGAGCTTGGAGAGTCTGGGTGGCAGGCTTTCCTGGATAACTGGTGGGGTTTTTCATGATACCCTGAGCTCCAAACGGACCTCAGCCTCAGTTCTTCCCATGCCCAGACGCTGAGAAGCGTTCTGATTTGCTCTGATACTGTTCTCTCCTTGCATCAAACATCCACACAAGCTTCAGAAATGAACAAGTGAAGAAAGGGCCAGAGATCTAGGGGTATTCCCAGCCCCCTCCAATTCTGGTTGCCCAGGACCCTGGCTCTGGGCCTGGCTTCCAAGAGGAAGGGCAAAGGAACAAGGAGACAGCCACATCCTCTGCGACTGGTTGGGGACAAAGCGGTGTGAGTACAAACTGTCCATTTCCACGTGGACTTCCGCCAACACTGGGCACTGGCCAGCTTCAAAGATCATGACCAACTCCAGAAGGACTTGATGCCCTGCTGGATTCCAATCCCACTATGTGACCTTGGGCCAGCTGTTTCGCCTCCCTGGGCCTCGATTTTTTGACCTGTAAATGGGGCCATTGCGAGGGTGGAGCTGCACCCCCTTTCCCGAGCCCACGTTCTGGGGTGGTGAGCTCTCCAGCAGGCGGCAGCTCTTCCAACTGCCGGGGATGCTTTGCCCTTGGCATGATTTTGCAGTCAGCCTGTCCTAAAGAAGGCTCTTTTCCAGGGCCAAACCCCCCAGGAACAGCTAAGAACTTGGCCACTGGACTATGGAACACGCCTTTTCTCTCCTTCTCTCAGCAATGAGGAGGTAGAGGGCCCCTGGGACCCGCTTCCTTGTGTCTGCCCCACTGGCTCTGCAGAAGTCACCCATCCCACCGAGCATGCTGATTTCAAAGTTAACCATCAGAATGGCATGGGCTTTGGTTCCTGAAACTGACCCCTTTCCCGCCCATAGAGCCCCGTTGCTGGGGGAAGCTCAGGGAAGCTGGCCGGCGAACACATGCCCTGGATTCTCTCAGCTGTGTTTGTAGGTCTGGAAGCATTGTTTTTAGGCCAGGAGCAGCCTGAATGCGTTTGCAGAGGTGCAGGGAGACCCACGGCTCAGTGAATCAGGCTGGGACACTGCCTGCTCCATTTCCCGTTGGCCGGAGTCCACGATGGCTGGGCAGCAAGTGCTACAGCCAGTGGCCACCTCGCTTCCCCTCCGAGTCCGGCAGGGTCAGTGGAGCTGGGGTCTGGGCAGTGGGGCCTGGAGCATCACTCAACAGATACAGAGCAGTAGACACAGGGCAATCAGAGAAACAGGGCCTGGAGGTCACGCCCCAGACAATCACGCTCATCCTGCACAGACGATGCCTTCTTTTTACACACCTTTTAATACATTTATACCTTTTAAACACTTTCACCATAATACAAACGTTACAGGGGAGCAGGAAGCAGGACCATCAGCTTATCTTGTTAAAGCCCACACCCTCACGCAAGCACTTCCCATGGCTCCCCATCACCTGTGAGACACGGCGCACTCCTTAACCCGGCACTCCAGGCCCACTCCCACTGGGACAGGACTGACGCACCTGTGCTCCAGCAGCCCGACGCTACAGCCCTGCACCACCTGCTCACCCACCCCTGATGGTCCAACCTCTGCACATTTGCTCACGCTCTCCCTGCTGCCTGGAATGCCTTTCGCCCTCAGCTCTGCTTGACAAATTCCTACTCATCTCTCAAGGCTCACGCTCCCACCCTCCCCCATCCAAAGCCATCGTTCCCCCCTTGGCCTTACCGGGGCACGTCAACCACTCTAATTCGCTACAGGGTAGTTACTCGTTTCCCCGACTGTCTCTGGGTCCGTTGAAAACAGAGAGCATCTTTTTTTCCCTTTATCCCCACACCATCCTACCCGATGGCCTCTCAGTTGGACGGCCTGGTCCATGTGTCCACTGCAGGAACCTGTGAGCTGGATGCTAAGAGTGAAAACGGTTCTTTCCACAAGATTCAAGGAGAAGCACCTACCACGCGCAGGACCCAGCAGGGTCTGAGGTTTTCACGGCCTTTTTCACGCGATACACTGACGGGCAGGCTGGCTTCAAGGGACCCTGAACTAGTGCCACGTGTTGACTTGTCTAAGACACTCTTTAGGTCTTAAATCTCTATAGCAGGCTACGCGGTCGGGTCTCCTTGGAGGCGAATCTTACGAGGTGGTCCATCCCTCCCTCCTCCTCAGCACGCACTCAATGTTTCTGGGATCGGTTTGCTTCACCCGGGCCCCAGGAGAGCCACTCCTGAAAAACAAGCCAGAGCTCCTCCTCCCCGGTGGGAGAAGAAAGAAGCCAGAGGACCGTGGTCCAGGCCTCCCTGTTCCATCTGTACGAAAGCAAGAGCCAGAGCTGGAGACGAGACCAAGCAGGCCCCAGAGCCACTGCGTCTCCCGTGTACGGCAGGCCTGCAATGATGCCTGGACGTAGCTGCTGCTCTGGGAATGTCTGTGGAAGGAAGAAGAGGGATGGCAGGGCCCCCGGGGTTAACTGTGGCTCAAGAGACATCCAGCCTAAGGGAGGGGATCAGGGTCTTTCTAGAAGATTCCTCCGAAAGAGATCTCCAGGCTCACTTCAATGATCCCGTCCAGTGATGACTCACCCCGTAATATGGTGCTCTGAATTAAAGGGCTGCTCCTAAAACAGCTTGTGTATTTGGTGGCGGGCCTGGAAGTTGAGACTGGCCCCAGTGAGCATGAGAGAATCCGTCTGTACAGAGTTTCAAAGCAGTGGGGGCACAGAGAACAGCACCTCCTCGGGGCTGTTCCCCACCTGCCGAGCTCCCTTCCTTGTCAGTCCCCAGGTCCCATGGGCTCACGGAGAGCGACAGGGCTCTCGGGCAGCTGTGTGGGTTTCAGGAACGGCACAAAGCCGGTGTGGCTAGAAGGGGAGAAGCCAAAGGGGAGATGGCAGGAGTGGAGGTCGGACCCAGGGCCAGATCGTGCAGGGCTCTGGAGGCCTTTCCAAAGTCGTCGGCAATTGCTCGCAGGGACACTGGTGAGCTCTGAGCAGAAAAGGTCATGGTCCTTTAGAAGGCTCCCTCTGGGGGCCACTGGAAAGCAAACTGTAGAGGGCAGCAGGGAAGCAGGAACAGCAGGAGAGAAGAGAATGGCTTGGGTGGAGGCGGGGAGAGTGGCCAGCATGGGAGGGGGCGCCATATGCTGAGTATTTTGGAGCAAGAGGAGGATGAGTGATTAACTACCTAGAAGAGTCAGTGGTTGTCGCATTTCTTGCTCCTGAGATAAGAATTACTGGGAGGGCTTCCCTGGTGGCGCAGTGGTTGAGAGGCCACCTGCCGATGCAGGGGACGCCGGTTCGTGCCCCGGTCCGGACGGCTGGGCCCGTGAGCCATGGCCGCTAAGCCTGTGCGTCTGGAGCCTGTGCTCCGCAGCGGGAGAGACCACAACAGTGAGAGGCCCGCGTGCCGCAAAAAATTAAAAAAAGAATTACTGGGAGGGTGCTAAAAATACAGATCCTGGGCCCCTACCCTCTGAGGTTCTGACTCAATAGGTCTGCCACAGCAATCTGTTTTTTGTTTGTTTGTTTGTTTTTTGCTGTACGCGGGCCTCTCACTGTTGTGGCCTCTCCCGTGGCGGAGCGCAGGCTCCAGACGCGCAGGCTCAGCGGCCATGGCTCACGGGCCCAGCCGCTCCGCGGCGTGTGGGATCTTCCCGGACCGGGGCACGAACCCGCGTCCCTTGCATCGGCAGGTGGACTCCCAACCACTGTGCCACCAGGGAAGCCCAGGAATCTGTATTTTAGCAAGCTCCCCGGACGCTTCCATGGAAGTGGTACCTGGATCCCGCTTGGAAAAAAACCCTGCATGGCTCAGTCCTTGCACTTCACAGCCAAGGGAAGCCAGTGGAGGGCCAGAGTGGGGCAGAGGCTTGTCCCCAGGTGCCCAGGTGAGACAGGGCTGACATGCAGGCCCCCTCACTCCCAGGCTGGGCTCTCCTCACTGGCCTCCTTGCTCCGCTGCAGATTTGGAATGGGCCCTAAAGGGCAGTGGTGCTGTCCCAGGCCTACCGGAACAGGAGGCACGTGTGGATACACTGCAGCTGTCTGTGGTCCACCACTGCAGCCCCAATGCCCTGCAGTGCCTGGAACAGAGCTGGTGTTCACTGGATCTTTGCTCTGCTGTTGACAATCAACACCTGTCCGATGGAAGAATGACCCCAGTGATCACCACAGTGATCAGGCAGGACCAGAGAGGCACACCCAATGGAGGAGATGGCGCCGTGCCTGGAGAAATGGACAGAGCAGCTCTCCAACTCCACAGGGATACCTGGAGCAGGCTTATGACAACTTCAGCACCTGTACGAAATTTTCGGACCGATGTTGATCTTGTTGGTAAAACTGAGAAAAGTCTCAACACTCCCTTTTAGAGAACAAGTGTATTCTTCTCCTGATTTCTGGGTGGAGAACACGGGCTTCCATTTCTACCTTTCACGTTTAACACTGCAAAGCCGGGCTGACTTTTTCAGACGTTTTCAACAAAGCCCTCTCAGCAAGTGAGTGGGACTACACGCACTCATAAATCATTTTCAGCTTACGCATGATACTCTCAAGGCACATTCATTTTATGTAAAAACAGAAGACTTGTCAATATTGATCATTAAGAGATGATTGCCATTATCATCCAGCTTCTGAATGAAAAGGAATCAAGAATCTTTTGGGGGGCGGGGCGGGTCACACAGACGCCAATGTAACTTGAGTGGTTTATCTGTGGCAGAACGAAATGGTCTTGGTCAGGATCCCAGACTATATTAGCAGACATAGGCTCAAAACCTGGGATGATGGAAAAACAGGAGGCCCTGGGCATTCCTTATGTGTGCTTCTGCTCGGGGATGCTAAATGAGGCATACAGAGTGGCTCATCACAGTTTGTTGAGAAACTGAAGTGAGAATACACAGAGCCTCCCAAGCACCCTACCTGACCTGTGATTCTGGCTTCAATGATGTTGAGTGCAGAAGCATTCAGCCTAGCAAATACTAAGGCAAGCCCTCGAAGTCTACCAGAAAGGCCTGTAAAGGTGTAGGCTTTTAAACCCATGTAGAGTCTCATCTACACTTGTCACAAGCCACATACGAAGACAGCATGAAACATATAAAATTCTTTAGTAAATTTAGTAAAATTCTGTGCTTCTCAATGCTGGAAATGGGTGTTAAATCATGTCTACTTACTAGGCCCCAAATAAGTGTTCACAGGAATCACAAATCAGAGGGCAGGGATTTCACTGCCTTCTTGCCTAAGCGCCAATGCCTCTGTACGGGCCACTTTTGCATTCTCTGCCATTGACTAGCCAAAGGTACTAAAAATCTGGCCCAGAACTGAAGCTACCAGGAATCTGTTCTCTCAGGGCTTGGGGGCAAAGGGTACAAACTCTATGGGTCTCACTAGGGACCTGAAATGTAATTTCTCATTCACCAAATCGAAAAATTGTGCTGGCTGCTAAGATGTTTTGGTATTTTACAGATGACAGGTGAATCACAACTGAGTTTTCCAACTCATTCTGTCTGCTTTTTCTCATTAATCACCTTTCATGAAACTCGAAGCTCTTGGCACAGAAGCCATTCAGGAATCCAGAAGAGGTGGAGGGAAGGTCCTTTTTGTTAAGACATCACTCCTATGACACGGGCAAGGCCAGCGTCAGAGCTGGAAGGAATTTAAACTGCTGGCGAAACAGCCAGCTTGAGTATCATTACTAGAATGTAAGGAAGGGTGATTTCAATGACTTCCCTTTATCCTCTGTAAATAGTGTGTTGCGGACAGGATTCTGGAATCTCCTGTCCCGGGTATGGATGATACTCATCCAGATTTGTAGAGCTATCAGCAAAGACGGCAGCAGCTATACTAACGTGGGTGGACTTCCGCAGGCTCCTCGAAATATCTGCTGTGACGGCATCTCTATCTGGGGGCTTGAAAAGTTCTTGAAACTGACAATTCCTCCTCTAAGTCCTGGAAATTCTTAAGAGCTGTAGGTGAACCTTTAAGTTCCTGTATATGTTCCTCCTACTTCTTTCTCTAGTTTGCTGTCTGGGGGAGGATTAACCCATGGGGCATGCTGGCAGAGAAGTCCCGCTCTTTCCGAAAGCTTCTGTTACATAACTTTTATTCTGTGTCCCTTTTCGCGAGGTGCAGGCTAGCAACGCCTTCCAAAATATCCCACATGCCAGCTCGTGATCACTTCCTGTAGAACTCAGGGTGACATGGCCCCTAAGGAGTTATTTTAGCTTCCCCCGAAGAACTACCAACGCTAACCCTTGTAGGGTAACACTTGGCTTATTTCTGAGTATCTTTCAAATCTAATACATTTGACATAGAGTTCAAAGAAATCCAACATTTTGGATTCAGAAGTCTCTCAAGAGCCAAATCACCCCCACGTGTTATATACATCGAATCTCTAGCATGCCCTCTCTGTGCCATAGTGTTATTTAAAAATTCGGCAAACAGGACACAATTTGGTTTCCAGACACACTGCAGCATCAGTGGACATGAAGCGTGGCCGGGAAGGGAAGGACGCTTTCAATCCCAGCAGAATGCACTTGAAATCGTGCTTGTTTCTGCCACTCAATAACCGTGCAACCTTGAGTGACAGACTTCAGCTCTCCAAGCTCAGGCTCCGAATCTAGAACAAGGGTTCGTAAGATCTACTTTGCAGAGTCGGGGGGGACAAAACGTTTAAGGACTGGTGGTTCCTTTCTCCCACCCTCTTTATCTGACGATGACTGCAGCTTCGCTAGGAAACCTGACCTCTGACCACAGACTATTTAAAGTGTGACAAGCAAGCCTGCCCAGAGAACCCAGCAAAAACACCACTGCCAAATCTACGAACTTCTCACCATTTTTCAGCTTCAGCTGAATTCAAGGCTCTAATTGAAGTACTTTCCATTTTCAAAACAACTGCAAAGAGTAATTACATACTTCCCCTCCTACCTTCCAGGAACAGCCTAACACTACGGCAAAAACTCCATGTCCCCTGGACCTCGAGCTATAAAGCTAGATGTGACATTTCTCCTACCCTGTTGACCCAAATTACATAATGGCTCTTGTGGCTCCTGCCACATGGACCCTAGAGAGGGTCCTGGCTCAGCCCTCTCCGTTGTGTGCCAAGATGCCACCCACAAGGTGCCATGATGGGAAAGCTGGCATTATTACCTTTAAGATGAAAAAAGTTCTTTCATCACACAGGGTAGAGTCCCCGCTTAGGATAACCAATACACTTTTTTTATAATGACCAGTTCTTTACTGTTTAGAGAGATGTTTAATTGAAAATGTTATGTAACCTTAAAGTACAGGGCACTCTGGAGCTATTAATAACCAGCTACATCCAGATTCCGAGAACTCTTCGGGCTTAGAGTTGGAGGGGGTCTCCTGGCACTAATATACACACGTGCACATGAACACAGGGACACATACAAACATACACACTCATTGCACAGATGTAAATGAAGACCCCAAGAATGGAGATGACTTATCCAAGGTCACAAAGCCAATTCACAGCAGAGTCAAGAATAAATCCCAGGTCTCCTGGCCTCTGGAGGATGTTCCTTTCAGAGAAAAGGAACCCATAGGTACCTGCGTACATCCTTAACATTGCACAAATGCTGCAGTATCCGAAGTGGGTTCTCACAATGTGGGGCTTGTCAGCTCTGATCAAAAGAGTTCCTGGTCTAGACTCTCCTGAGTTAGAAGTAGGATGCCCACCAGGGAAACGTCTCATTGTTGTCATTCATTTGTAACATATACCCCTCCTGCTCTCCCAAGAGAAACATGAGGCACCTAGAATATACCTGAACATGAGGCCACTATATACGGTGTGGAAGAGGTCAGCTTTAGCGATCTGCCAGAAAAGAAGTGGGTTTAAGACAAAACAGAATCGAAAAGGGAGACTTTTTTTTTCTCAATTGCACACTTTCACGCCAGGAGGGTAAAAAATAGCAAAAAAGTAAGAGAGAACTGATGAATTAAAAACTGAATACGAGGAAAAAGAGTAATATTTTTCTGTGTAATCAGGCTCTGGGTAGCAATAGTATGATATGTGATATGAAAACTGTTCTCTCACAATTACATTATCATTTTCAAAAGTAACTTCACGAAGATTGTTCCTCTGCATTCATTTTTATTCCAAACCTCACCCATCAGTCATGCGGAGCTAACTAAACCACACAATGCTGGTAGATTAATATATCCACCCAAGATGCGTTACTTGCCATTCACAGACCCCATGAGCTTGTCAAAAAAATGAAAGCTTTGCTCTGGTTCTGTAAATATCAAACAGTCATAAAACCCTCTGGGAGCTTAGTTTCTGGGAAAAAAAGGTGGGACATGCCCATTTCATTTGAGATTCAGTAACACTTTAAAAGGTTCATTGATCCACATCTTTAAAAGACCTATAACAACCCCATTAAGTGCCCATAGGTCAAGTTGATGAATTTAGCTGTAATTACAGGCAAAGACTAAGGAAGGGTCTAAACATCCTAGTGGCCCCCCTTTCTTGTGACAGTCCCTCTATTCCTGCTGAGACACGCTCCACCCTTCCCTAATATAATCAGCAAACAATGGAGAGAGGAGAGTCTAAAAATCACTTTATTTACTTGCTTTCATTGTTTGGGCTGAGAAGGTTTTACCTATGCAGCTATGACAGATTCTTTCTGAAAGGGACAGGCAGGCTCACCAGCTGGTCACTTTCGAGCCAGCTGGACATCTAGTTGATGCACTGTATTTCATCAGTTCTTAGGGGTCAATGTCATCTCTCCAAATGAAATGCCTAACCTGTCCCATGAACCCAATCTGGCACGTTGGGGCATTTTATAGCCACCATGCTTTAGCCCAATAAATAATCCACTAGAGCACTGCCCAGGCTTCACCTCCTTTGGGTGGAACCTGAATTTTTCAGCTCCCTCGGGCACCATATCCTCTTCTTGGAAATCAACAACCTATTCGATCAACAAGCTATCTGTCCAAATGTGTGGGTCTGATCAGCTCACACCCCCTAGCTCCGGCCTGTAGCCCCCTCTTCTGCCACTCGAAGAATCATTTCACTGGAAGGGATCTGAGAGTTCATCCAGGGTGACCCGCCATCTCACTGACAGGGAAACCGATGGCCTTTCCCTGCACTGACACCAACACTGTCTGAGTCCTGCAGACCACCAAGCTCAACACTTGGTGACTCAACCGAGTAAACAAGCCACTCAGACCAGGACCAAATGATTCCGCGTGGCTTCCCCTTTCAGGGTCGACCTAAATGCACTTAAGCAAACAGTTAAGAGCTACAAAACCAGAGAGTTGGGGGCAAGCTAAGGCCTCCTGTTTACATTAACCACCCCCCACACACACACGACTTTTCTTCTGGATTGAGATGTGGGAAGTTCTGCTGACGTGGAGGGTTGGCAAATGTGAGCCAAGATAAAATTTCGGGCAGGGCTGGTTCCTACACAGTGGCCATCTGGGATCAGCCTGTTAAGTAACCATCTCTAAGACTTACACAACCAGGGGCAGGAGCTTTGATTAGTCCTCACCCCACAGAAAGGTCTACGACGTGGTTCTGAGGCCGAGCATGTGCTGGGCACACACAGCATAGAGGAGGCACACAGGAGGATCTGAACTCTGCCCTTTCCAACCTTTAAGAGGCCTGGGAGAAACAGAATCCCAGGAAAGAGAGCACCCAGGGGAACACATCCTCCTCCTCCTTGAAGAGAAGTGGCCGTGCACTTACAGTTCACATAAGGGTGAGCAGCTATGTGATGGAGGAATGGACAAAAAAAAAAAATACATGCTACCAGCAATCTATCTCATCCAAGCAGATACTCATCAGCACAAGTATTTTCACACACACGCAGTAACTCCAGACGGAAGCAGTTAGTAGAAGAAATGGGACAGGTGTGTTTGTTACAAAAGGATCAGCTCGAGGAAGAGGTGGACACAGCACCCTGGTTTCCAATCCTGGCCTCCCTGGCTTGCGCTTCCTGGCCCTGTGACCTTGATTAAGTCATGCAGCCTCCCTGGGCCTCAGTTTCCTCCTCTGAGCCAGAGAAGGGGAACGCACTTCCTCCGGTGGTCTGGAGATATACTACCCAGCACGGCCTGGACACCAGTTTCGAGGTCACTATACATGAGTCGTCTCCCTCCACAAATGAAGAGTCTGAACTCAGGATGCATATAGCATTATCGAGACCAAACAGGTCTCCTCCTGCCTGCGCGTCAAGCCCGCATCTGCCTCCCTGATGGCCCAGGAAAGCACCAGGTCTCGAACGCGCCCGGGCAGTTAGTTCAGCCTCTAGGCAGGGTCTGGGGAACTGGGGAATCCAGGGGTTCAGTAAGAAACCCCACAGGCTCTGGGTGGGGGCCGAGCAGGGGGCTCAGAGGCAGCCTCCGGGGCCCTGCGAAGGGGCTTTGTTTCCGCGGCGGAGGGCCTGGCTTACCGAGCAGCGCATCCGGAGGCGGGAGGGGGGAGAGCGGGGCACGCAGCAGAGCCACCGCCTGGCCCGCCCGGGGTGCCTAAGCCGGAGGAAGGCGAAGAGGAGGAGAAAGAGAAGGCTGCCGCCGGCTCCTGCCTCATTCTCCCGGGCAGCGCCGATCAGCTGGCCGCCGGACCCCGCGCACGCGTCTCATGTCCCGGTCCGCCGCTCTCGAGGTGTGCGCGCAGCCGGGTAGTCTCCGGGCGGCGCCCCGGGGCTCCTCATGCCCCGCGCCGGGGCTCGGCAGGAGGACCTCGGGGAGGCAGCGCGGAGGAGAAGAGAAGAGAGAGCGTGAGAGCGCGCAGAGCTGCGCCCCGCGGGTCCGAGGCAGGACCGCGCCGCCCCACCCACCGCGCCGCTGAGCCCCGCGCCGCGCGCCCGCCCTGTGGGGCGCAGAGCCCCAGAAACTTTAGCACATGGCCGGTCCGGCGGCCGTGGTGGCGGGAGCTGCCCCGGTCTTCCCGCTCCTCCTCCTCCCCGCCCCAGCCCCGGCCCCCGAGAGCAGCTTACCGGCAGCGACGGCGACCGCGACAGTGGGGCGCAGAGCTGTGCGCACCGGCTGGGAAGGAGGAAGGGGTTGGCTGCGTCGGGGTCCCTGCAAGGGAGGGGCACCTCGGCGGCGGCGAACCGCGCGGGTTAAGGCGTCCTGGGAGGAAGGGGCGGGCCAGCCTGGGTCCGCAGGCCCGGACTGGGGAGGGTCCGTGCGCCCCCGCCCCCGTCCCGCAGCGCAGCTGCTGACTAAGCGCTTGGGCTTCCCCGGCCCCGGGTCTGCGGAGCCCGCCCTGTTACCTAGCGACTTGCTCTGGGGAGCCCAGGCTGACGCGCACGACTAGCGGGGCTGCGGCAGCCGAGGGGAGGGGAGGGGAGGGGAGGGGATAAGAGGGGAGGGAGGGGAGGGGGGGGGGGGGGGGGGGGAGCTCCGGGGGGGGGGGAGGGCGGGTAGCTGCAGCCGGAGCTCCTCCTTCCGCCTCCCTTTCTGCGTTGGGGAGGGGCCCTGGGAAGACGTCCTACACAAGGCCCTGGAGTATGGGGGTTGGGGGAAGGCCCGCACCGAGGTGGAGGGCGGGTCCGGGAGGCGCGGAGATGCGCCTTCCCCTTCGCTAAGTATGCAGCCGCAGGTGGTGGTGACGTGGCCCGTGGAGGCCCAGCGCCTACAGGCGCGCCGATTTGGGCCCGGCCGGGGCGGGAGCGCGAGGAATGTGGCAGTGGGCGCGTGGGTGTGTGACACGCTCCCACCCACGTGGCGTACTTGGGGAGCAGAGGACGCGGGTGGCGGAGGAGCCTCCTTCCTCTGGTCTGTCTCACTCCTTCCGGGACATTTTGCTCCTGCGCTGACTGCGTCTTCATCATGGAAGCCCAGGTCGCTCAGCTCCCTTTTCTGAGCTCCTCCTTCCTTCCCCAGAACAGAAGGGTGGCCCAGGATGTCAGGGGCAGTTTTGCTGTGATCAAGCCAACAACCCCAGTGTTGGCACCCCCCCCACCCTACCCCACCCCTGTATCCAGTTGCTCACATTGGGGGCGGACCCTTTAATCTGGCTCGGGATGCCTTCCTATTTTGGGATTTGGGGCCCCTCCAATTTCCCACAATATGTATATGGAATGTGCCCTAAGTTACTTAACATCTTCTGTAAAATAGTGTTCATCCCCAAAGCTTGTAGCTAAATGCTAGCACCTGAGGTGCCCCACAAATGTGAACATGTATTAGCTGTAAAGCTACAGCCTGTCTCCTGATCCTCTAGGACCTCCCCAAAATACACCCCAAAGCCCAGGAAAGTGGGGCAAGGGTCTGTGAAAGTCCTCATCGCAGGCAGGGGCCGCTTTTCTGGATGAGGGAGATGACTTGCCCAGGTCCACTGGGAGCCTCAAAGCAAACAGAGCCCAGGCCTCCTGACTTCCAAGCTCCCACACACACCACTGCCTCTCTTCAGCAGCTGGGTGCAGAGACCCTCACTTCCCCACTCCTAGGAAGACTGCTCATCCCTGCCACCTCACCACCTGGACCAAGCCCACACCCCTTCCTCACCCTACTGTCCTCTCTTCCTCTCTGCTGTGGAGATGGGGAGAAAGAGGCAGAAGATGACCCCATAGAGGTGAAGGGGGACCTCTTTGCCCAAGAAAGTTCCCACATCCTAGCAGTGGGTCTCACCAGGGCAGATCCCATCCCTGAGGGGCTTTGGGAAATACCAGGACCCGAGTGGGTTTTGTTAGCCCATTGACAAGATTCTTCCTCCGATGATGATGATGATGATAATGATGATGGTGATGATTATTACCATAATTATTATTCAGATGTCAGTAACTCTTGTTGAAAAACCCTGCAAACCCATCCAAACAGAAACCTGTATCTTAAGAAAGAGAGGTCCAAAGGCAGCAGCACTTTTCTGAGAAAACCACTTTGCATCCCAGCCCATGTGCCAGTTGAGATCCAACATTTTCTAGTGAAATTGGGAGCAACACTTTTGACCAACCAGTTTTTATGGGTGGTGGCAGCCAGGCAGCTGGTCCACAGAAACTCCAGAAGGACTGTTTCCTGGTGCCGTATTGGCAGCCGGCTCTTTCTTCAGCCCAGATTTCCCAATATGCAGATATAATTGGACATCTGATTTGGTCAGGGAACCCAGTGCTCACAATAAATAAAATCTCAGAGCTTGTATTCCACGCACAACCAGTATCTGGGCCCCACTATTTCAGGAAACAAGGCAGCCTGTGGGGAAATGTGATTTGACAGTACAAACATCTCATTCACTGTGCACAAAGATTTGAAAAATATTGGCTTGCATCAGAGCCAAAGCCAGCATGTTCATCCTTTACAGTGTGTGTATGGGGGTGGGGCAAGAGGGCAACAGGTGGGATTTCCTCTGCATCATATTGTTATTCCTCATGCTTTTCTTAATAGGGGTGGGAAATGTATAAGCACGTTGAGATTAAGGAAACCCGTGAATCCCCAGGGCCACATCTTTCCAGGATGTCCATCTGCATGGCAGTGGAGGAACATCTCCCCAAATTTGTAAGGAGCGTTCACTGGAAGTTGGGCACAATACTAGTCACTAGGGGTGCAAAGATGAATTAGATAAACCCTCTGTCCTCGGAATCCTCCTCGAGACGTTTATAGAGGGCTTAACTCATGCCAGGCATTCTAGGTACTGAGGGCTTTATCTACAAGTGCTAATTTTCACTTCAATAACCCTTCTCTGCGGGATGCTCAAAAAGGTTATATATAGGTTCCCTAAAGTCACGTAGCTGGCAAATGAATGGACTTGAGAGTTGCAATCTGGTCTCCCTAACCCCAAAGGCCATGTTCCTAACCATTTCCCTTTTTTGTCTGCCAGGCTAAAGAAAAATGGAGACAACAATAATATAGAAAATGTCTGCCTGACATTTAGGATTACAAATGAGATTTGTTCCTGGAAGAGTCAACTCTCAATAAAAGCTACCTATTGTTATCATCATTAGACCCTCAATTTTATTTTGAATTCATAAGCTCTGTCTTATCGGGATTACCAAGTACTATTCTTGGAGGCATAGACAGAAGTGATAAAAGTGCAGACATCTGTCTGCAGGACTGCAGCTGGCTGCACAGAGGAGGTAGCATTTGAGTTGGGTCTCCAGGCATGAGTAGGTGTTGGGTACGTGGAGAGGACATGAGCAGGAATGGACTGATCAAGAGGAATGTATAGGGGAAATTCACAGAGCTATGAATAAGCAGCTCATGTGGGCAGGAGTTAAGACGCAAGACAGGAAAGCAAGAAGATGGACAGGAGCTGTGGAGACCACGGTTTCTGAGTGTTGGTCCCCTCCCTGAAGGCACAAGCAAGGACATCTTTTGAGCCGGGGCTATGGGGTGGTGAGTGGGGAGGGACAATGCGGCAGAGAGCGAGAGAACCCAGCCTCCAGGCAGCCACCAGGCAAAGGTTTACTGGCTGTGCTTGACGGGGGCACCTCCCATCACTCATAGGGCCAATGGGATCATGATCCCTGCCAACCTCAGTGCTTTGCAGGGCCACTGCAAGGGTCAGAGCCTACTGCATGGGTCACTAAGTGCGAGAGCGGTCTTGGCAACGTGTAGTGGGTACGTTGTATGCACAGGAAGCCTGACTCGTTCACCCATTCTCAGGATTTTTTTACAACTCATCCATTCATTTGTGCGTTCATTCATTGAATATTATAATATTATATTTAATATTATGTTTATGGAGCATTTACTCTGTGCCCAGCACTCTGTTGGCTCTAGGCATTCAGCAGTGAACACACCGTGGTCCCTGCCCTCATTTTACTCACAGTCTAGTGGGGAGAGGGCCCAGTCAGCAGGGTGGGGTGGCAAGACTGGGGCTCAGTGCTGTGGTGCCTGCAGGCCATGTGGTCGCACAGAAGAGGGGCTCTTCCCTGGATTCACGGGATTGAGGAAGCTTTCCTTGGTGGGATGATCCCTCAGCCTCAAAGCTGATACCTGGCAGACCTCATGACTGGAAGCTGGGGCTTCTGCCTGGGAGGTCTGGTCCTGATGACGGCAGCTTCTGGGATAAGCAACGTTGGTGCTAACAGGGCAGCTGAGGTAAAGGATGTGGGGCCTGTGGAGTGGGGAAAGGGTGTCTTAAAGGGCAGGTAAAATGAAACACTGGTTTTGCCTAGAAAAAGAGGCTTTAGGTCTGAATCTTTCCTTTCCAACACCCGTATTAACGTGGTTATCAAAATAAAATAACTCTGCCAACCACACTGAAGAAGAGGTGAGAGACGTGGAATTAGGACAACTGAGGAGAGATGGGATCATGGGAGAAAAGGAAACAGATAACTTGGCAAGAGGGTATCATCACCTTAAGGAGATGAAGGACTTTCTTATAGGAGAGGGTTGCATTTGCTCCTACATGTGGCCCCAAAACGTTGAACTAGGGCACCGGGGAGACGGTGTTTTCAGGACAAGGAAGGGTAACACTTAGATCAATACCTGGCCCTCTGACTCCTTTTGTAAACAAAGTTTTATTGGAACATAGCCTGCCCATTCATTCACGTGTCGTCTACGGTGCTTTCACGCTACAAGAGCAGACTTGAGTCTTTGCTACAGAGATTGTATGGCCCACTAAGCCTAAATAATGTAGTATCTGGCTCTTTGCAGGACAGTTTGCCAAGCCCCTGAATCAGAGCAACCTAGACATCAAGTGAGGTGCTTTGGGAGGGAGGGAGTTCCCCATCACTGGGGGTATTCAGCAAAAGCTGAAGTCCTATTAAGCAGTGATGTGGCTAAGAGTTTGAGTGAACTTTGAGATCGTAAGGATCCAGCAGTTAATGACAATTATTCAAATTTCTTCAGTGCCTGCTGGTCACATAGCCACAACTATTGAGAAATAAATCCATCTTCAGAGCAGCCTCGGTCAGATCTTCAGTGTTTCATCACTGGACCTGAAGTCCATCAAAAAGAGCAATGGCTTCCTCTGCCTGTTTAACATAAGGTAGTTGATGGACAGATTCAGGCAATCTCAAAGGTGAACATCTGGAGGAAATCTTTTTACACCCAAGCCTCTCTTACAAGGAAGACACCCTCACATGTAAACTCATGGATGAATGACAGCGTGGATCATTTCTGGGCCACCAATGTACCCACGAGGCTAAGATGTTCCTCTGTGTTTCAAAAGGATTCACTATGGAATCAGCTAATTTAGCTTTGTTAGGCTTCTGTTGGGGTCCCTGGGGACGTCATTCAGCACACTTGGTGCCAGACCTTGAACTGGGCAGAGCACCTGCCCTTGAAGAGCTGGTGGCCTGGGCCCCAGCTAGCTTGGCCAGAATGTGGTGAGTATCTGATAGATCCCAAAGGCAGGGAGAGACTTACTCGGCCAGGTGCATTTATCCAGCAAAGCAACATTGCTGCACAGCACTATTAACAGAAATTTGTTTTCTTTCCAAGTGGAATTGCAAAGAAAAGCAAAATGTTCTCTTTAGAGGGAAAAAGTGTCTGTGGCCATTTCACTATCTTGTCCTCAGCTAGGTTGGATATAAACAGAGTCAATTTCCTCACCTCAGCTGTCTTGCAAAACCGTGATGGACACAAGAAAACATTTTCTCATGCAGTAATCCACAGCCTGTGTGCAGAAGCAAAGATTTTCCAACCAGAAAAGGAGAAATGCGCTTTATTACAATCCCCTTATGAAGAGCATTGGCAAAAGGTGAAATTGATTAAATACTGTTCCTAGTGTCCACATGAAGGACTGCTCGCCTGATCCTTACTGGCCCCGTCCAGTTTACACCGCAGTGAATTCCAGGTACTGATTTTCCTAAAGCCTTCCTTCCTCTGAGTCTCAAAGTAAAACAGCAGCAGCAACAAGCTCATTTCACGTTTTTACATTTCACATTTTTCTTTCTGCTGCTTTTGTTTTCAGGTGACAGTTAGATAATCAAGATATCTAGTTGTAGGTTGCCTTTGGCAGGATTTCCAGCTGAGAGACAGACACCCCTAAGAGCTTTCTCCTGAGAAGAATTCAGATATTATTTAAGCTCTGACGCATCCATTCTCAGACACTTAATCATACTCAAAACCCATTTGAACCGAAGTTTTCCTAGCTCTCCATCTAGGGGGAATCTTAGTGTTTACGGAGAATTTTAAAAGACCACAGAGAATGCTGAGGCCTTCCACCTGTCGATTAACAAAAGAAGCGCCACGGAGAAGACTTTCAGTGTTCCATGCCTTCACGGGCATCCCTAAGCTGGCTACTCCTTTGTCTTGTCTCGCATCTGTTGTCTGTGACATGGATTGTCTAATCTCCATGCTGAGGCCTCATGTCCAACCTCACCTCTGTTCCAGGCCCCAGAGCCCATGAACCCCAACTTTACCCTGTTTTTACCATCTCCCTTAGCCATAGCTTGAATGGCATTGAATTCCTGAGTGAGGGTTGATTGATGTGTGTGTGTGTGTGTGTGTGTGTGTGTGTGTGTGTGTGTGTTTACGACAACTTGCAATGCAGGGAACGAGGTAATAATAGCCTGGTCCCCAGTTAATTACAAATAAAATGATTCCTAGATATTTTATTGATAGTTACCTGGTGTCAGCATTTTTGGTTGCAGCTCCCAAGGTAAAATTGGAAAGTATTGTTAAATTAATCTCTCCGTGTACATTCAAGCACACATTACCTTATTCCAAGGATTACTATTAATGTAGTAATTTAGTTCTGCTGGGGAGATCTTCCTATAAAAGAGACATTTCCATAAGATTACTAAAAATGTGAAGTTTGTTTAAGTCATTCTTTCTTCCCTAGTCTCAGCTATCCATAACGTTAATTGCTCTGAAAGCTTACAAATAGCCTCCAATGGACCATGGGAAGCCATGGTCATTAAGAGATAACATGCCACAGAGCTGATCCATGATCAGAGACCTTGAACCTGCCCCGCTCCACCACACACACCCGGTTAGCCATGTCATCAGCTAACGTTAAACACACCATCACAACGTCACCTGAGTCACGTGCAAGGAAGGAATCTCTTGCCTACAAAGAAGGCAGAAGGTTTCCCACCTTGTCTTTCCTATCAAGATCCTTGCTCAGACTTTTTATTTGTTTCAACAAATCAGCCAGAGGCTGAGTTGGCCTCTTTGCGACTCTGCATAAAACCAAGTCTTGTTCAAGGAAGCTGGTTTCCTTGCAATAGGGTACCTCTAAATGAATAAAAAGGGAGGGGCTTTCAACTGCTTATGAAAAGGTATCTCATAAAACACACTCATGCTGAATTGCTAGGGTGATTACATGAATAACCCGTTTAGGAAAGTGTCCAAAGGTGTTTCATTGATTTAAGAAAGCTTTCAAAAGCAATAATCAGGATACACAAATCTCTGCTGAAGTTTCTTCGTCATGTTTACTATCACCACTACCACCACCACCACCATCATCATCATTATCATCATTGCCAGCATTTACCAAACCTCTGTACTATGCCAGGCCCCTTCACATACATTATTTCAACATAAAATTCACAGAAATGCTGCAACAACATCTCATTTTCTCCATTTAACAGATGAAGAAGCAATGGTCCCAAGATTTTTAATCTTTACAAATGTAAACTCAGCTAATGAATATTTCAAATTGTTAGAAGTTTTTCATTTAATGGTACCAGTATATTTATATCTGACCAGCCAAAGCCTATAGCTAATAAAATGCAATGTGTTCTGTCACTGCAATGAACATAAATGCAGAACTCTCAGGTAATAATTTCTCCCTTTTCCAAGTGACAAAACAAGCAGTGGCTGAAAGACTTACCTCTCTGCCTTCTAAATGGCTAGTATTTTAAACTACCATTATTTTCAGAGTTTACCCACTCCAAACACTTAATCCCTGTACCTACTTTTGAACCAAGAAAAGATGTCCTTTCATCTCTTATCTGTTGTTTTCTAAACTGTTAAGGTTTAAGTATCAATAACCTTGTTAAAACATCATTGTAATCCATTACATTTTTAGAAATCCTTGAATATACAAGTCCAGAGGGTACCTCTCTGTTCGATCCCAAGCCACTCCAGTCTTCTGAGGTCCTTTCAAAGATCACTCACTAACTGTGTTTCATAGCAGCTTTTACATTAAAAGAGCAAGTCCTGCGGTTGGCTTGAGTAGGATGGAAAAGGTAGGTGAAAGTGTAATCGGTAAAAATGAAAATGCGTTTATGATTTCTCCAACAATCAAATTGTTGCCATTTTAGGGGTGAATAGCATCCTCTATTTGTGTGTGTGTGTGTGTGTGTGTGTGTGTGTGTGTGTGTGTGTGTGTCTGAGTGTGTATGTGCTTCATCAAATGGCTGGAGAAGTTAGAAAGGAGGAGATATGCAAATGATGGTACAGAAAGCAGCAGGCAACGATGGGTCTCTCGTGATGACTTTGAGTTAATACTCCTCTGGGGAAGACGGAACAAAATAAGAAAACAGATAAAGAAAGCACAAATACAGCAGAATCTGTCCTACAGAGTTAAAATCTGTTGGATCAGCCAAGTTTTTCGGGCAAAGCAGCACAGAATATTTGTTTACCCTGTTCATTTTAAGTATTACAACTGGACAGTGACTAATATCCAAAGGTTATAATCTGCATTGGGGGTTAAGTATGATGGAAGAGTGATAAAGAAAATGCAATTTTTTTTCCACAGTAACCTGGGAAAATACTGCTTTGAAAACCTAGCACAATATTGCCCTTCTTTCCCCTGACATAAGATAAACTAATTAATATGTATCACAAATCCAACCACAGGACTGGACGCAGGAATTTCTTTGGTGCAGCATTATCGAGAAGCATGTATAGTCAGGGCCAACCTGAGGAACTGAGAGGCTTAAGGCATCTAGAGGGGTTTTTGGGTTTTTTTTGTCCTTATTCTGGACATGAATTTCTGGGAGCAGTTCACGGAGCCACATTGATTCTTTCACTAAGTGACAAACATGAACAGCTTGTAAACCTTTCTCGAGGGTTATTTTCCTTCTTGTGTGGCTGGTGGTGGTTGAGGTGGCAGCCGTGACTACCACTGATGGAACACCTACCTCTAGACTTGTAGGATGCTGGCACTCCACTTGTTTTATTTAATCCTTCTACCAAATCTGAGAGGTGGTTCATTTATTACCTTCCATCGTAGAGAAGAAAGCCAAAGATCGGAGGTATGAAGAACATACCTAAAGCCACTGCATTAGTTATCCATTGCTGTGTGAAAAATGACCACAACACTCCATGACTTAAAACACACATTTATTATTTAGCAGGTATGGTAGGTCAGAAATATGGGCATGGCTTACATGGGTCCTCCGCTTCATGGTGTCTCACAAAACTGCAACAATGTAACCACCAGGTCTGGGCTCAACTGGGGAAATATCCACTCCAGGCTTTTTTCCATATTGTTTGTGGCAGAATTTATTTATTTATTTATTTATGGTTACTTTCCATTTACAGTTACTACAAAATATTGGCTATATTCCCCATGTTGTACAGCACAACCTTGAGCCTGTCTTCCACCCAATAGCTTGTGCCTCCCACTCCCACTGGTAACCACTAGGTTGTTCTCTATTTCCATGAACCTGCTTCTTCTTTGTTATATTCACTAGTTTGTTGTATTTTTTAGATTCCACATATAAGTAATATCATACAGTATTTGTCTTTCTCTGTCTTATTTCACTTAGCATAATGCCCCCCAAGTCCATCCATGTTGTTGCAAATCTCAAAATTTTGCTCTTTTTTATGGCTGAGTAGTGTCCCATTGTATACATATACCACATCTTCTTTATCCATTCATCTGTTGATGGACACTCAGGTTACTTCTGTACCTTGGCAATTGTAAAGAACCCTGCTATGAACATTGGGGTCCACGTATCTTTTAGAATTAGTGTTTTTGGCTTTCTCAGATAAACACCCAGGAATGGAATCGCTGGGTCAAAAGGTAGTTCTATTCTTAGTTTTTTGAGAAACCTCCATACTGTTTTTCACAGTGGCTGCACCAATTTACATTCTCACCAACAATGTGGGAGGGTTCCCTTTTCTCTACATCCTCACCAACATTTGTTATTTGTGTTCTTTTTAATGAGAGCCGTTCAGACTGGTATACGTGATATCTCATTGTGGTTTTGATTTGCATTTCCCTGATGATTAGTGATGTTGAGCCTGTTAGCCATCTGCATTTTCTTTTTCGAAAAATGTCTATTCAGTTCTGCCCATTTTTAACCAGGTTGTTTGTTTTTTTGATGTTGAGTTGTACGAGCTGTTTATATGTGTTGGATATTAATCCCTTTTACTGGCCATATCATTTGCATATATTTTCTCCCATTCAGTAGGTTGCCTTTTTGTTTTGTTGATGGTTTCCTTTGCTGTGAAGAAGCTTTTAAATTTAATTAGGTCTCATTTGTTTATTTTTGCTTGTATTTCCTTTACTTTAGGAGATGGATCCAAACAAATATTGCTGCGATTTATGTCAAAAATGGTCTGTTGTTGGCAGAATTTAGGTCCCTGAGGGAAGCTGGACTGAGGGCCTCACCTCCTAGCCACCCATTGGCCAAAGGCCACCCTCATTCCTTGCCACATGGGCCCCTCCAACATTTCAACTGGCTTCATCAACACTTGCAGGTGGAGAAGGCAATAGAAAGAGTCTGCTAGAGAGATGGAAACCACCATCTTCTGTAACCTAATCACAGAGGTGACATCCCACTCCCTTTGCTGTAGTCTGTTGGTTAAAAGCAAGTCACAGGCCCTGCCTTCACTCAGGAAGAGGGATTGGGCTTCTCTGGTGGCACGGTGGTTGGGAGTCCGCCTGCAGATGCGGGGGACGCGGGTTCGTGCCCCGGTCCGGGAGGATCCCGCGTGCCGCGGAGCGGCTGGGCCCGTGAGCCGTGGCCGCTGAGCCTGCGCGTCCAGAGCCTGTGCTCCACAACGGAGGAGGCCATGGCTGTGAGAGGCCCGTGTACCGGCAAAAAAAAAAAAAAATTAAGAAGAGGGATTATTCAAGGGTGTGAATACCAGGAGGTGGGGTTGCTGGAGACATCCTTGAGTTTGCTCACTATGCCTACCCATGTAGTTCCAGTTGCCTTGATGGCATCTAGTCTCCAGGCTTCTTCTCCTGCTGCTTCTTTCTCCTCCCCAGATCTTTCTTATCCTTGGAGGCTCTGCTCCAATCACACCTTCCCCCAAGAAAACATCTCTGGAAACTCCAGCTTTCCTTTTACCTCTTTTTTCCTGGTGAATTCCTCTATCATGGATAGCAACAGATGTAGTGACTTTTAACTAGTTCTGTTGCAGACCATTTTTCATGTAAGCTGTTTGGTGGACTCCTAAGGCACACTTTCAAGGGGAACATACCCTTAAACCATGCACCTTGTAACCCCAGGGTTCTGCAGAGCTTCCTCAGGGCTGATGTTTTGGGGATACTTGGAAGGCAAAATTCTGAACCAAAAGCCCTATGTATAACTAAAAATCCACTTCCCGTATTTTGTATTCGTTTTTTTTTTTTTTTTTTTTTTTTTTTTTTTTTTTTTTTTTT
>RJWK010030615.1:0-24641 GCA_004363435.1 Platanista minor | reverse complement strand
ATATATGCCACGTCTTCTTTATCAATTCATCCATTGATGGGTACTTAGGTTGCTTCCATGTTTCCATCTCTTGGCATTGTAAATAATGCTGCAATGAACATAGAGATGTACAGATCTTTTCAAATTAGTGTTTTCGTGTTCTTTGGGTAACTACCCCAAGTGGAATAGCTGGATCATATGGTAGTTCTATTCTTAGTTTTTTGAGGAACCTCCATTCTTTTCTCCATAGTGACTGCACCAAGTTACATTCCTACCAACAGTGTACAAGCGTTCCTTTTTCTCCACATCCTCTCCAACATTTGTTATTTCTTGTCTTTTCCACAATAGCCATTCTAACAGGTGTGAGGTGATATCTCATTGTATTTTGATTTGCATTTCCCCAATAATTGGTGATGTTGAACATCTTTTCATGTGGCTGTTGGCCATCTGTATGCATTCTTTGGAAAAATGTCTATTCAAGCATGTCACTTTTAAGTGGTTTCTATTTTTTTGTTGTTGAGTAGTATGAGGTTTATAAACATATTTCAGATATTAACTCCTTACCAGATATATGATTTGCAAGTATCTTCTCCCATTAGGAAGGTTGCCTTTTGATTTTGATAATGGTTTCCTTCACTGAGCAGAAGCTTTGTAGTTTGATGTAGTCCAAACTGTTTATTTTTGCCTTTGTTTCCCTTGCCTTTGGAGTCAGATCACAAAAATATCACTAAGACCAATGACAGTGAAATTACCACCTATGTTTTCTTCTAGGAATTTTATGCTTTGGGGTCTTACGTTCAAATCTTTAATCCATTTTGAGTTAATTTTTGTGTATGGTGTAAGATAGTGATCTAATTTTTTTTTGCATGTAACTGTCCAGTGTTTTCAACACCATTTATTGAAGAGACTATCCTTTCTCCATTGTACATTCTTTCCTTTGCCATAAATTAATTGTCCATATATGTGTATGTTTATTTCTGGGTTCTCAATCTGTTCAACTATTCTGTATGTTTTTATGCCAGTATCATACTATTCATATTACTATAGCTACTATACATACTATATAGTAGTATAGTTTGAAATCAGAGTGTGTGATATCTCCAACTTTGTTCTTCTTTCTTAAGATTGTCTTGGCTACTTGGGACATTTGTGATTCCATAAAATTTTTAGAATTATTTGTTCTAGTTCTGTGAAATATGCCATTGGAAATTTGATAGGGATTGCACTGAATCTGCAGATTGTTTTAGGTAGTATGGACATTTTAACAATATTAATATTTCTAATTCATGAACCTTTCCATTTATTTGTGTCTTCTTCAATTTCTTTCATCAGTGTCTTAGTTTTCAGTTGTATAGGTTTTTTTACCTCCTAGGTTAAATTTATTCCTAAGTATTTTATTCTTTTTGATGCTATTGTAAATGGGATTGTTTTCCTAATTTCTCTTTCTGATAGTTTGTTATTAGTGTGTAGAAATGCCACAGATTTGTTTATTGATTTTATATCCTGCAACTTTTCTAAATTGATTTATTAGTTCAACAGTTTTTTGATGGAGTCTTTAGGGTTTTCTATATATAATATCATATCATCTACATGATATGATATGACATCATATAAAGTGACATTTTATTTCTTCCTTTTCAGTTTGGATACCTTTTATTTCTTTTTCTTGTCTAACTGCTGTGGCTAGGACTACCAATAGCATGTTGAATAAAAATGGTAAGAGTGGGCATCCTTGTCTCATTTCTGATATTACAGGAAAAGCTTTCAGCTTTTCACCATTGAGTATGATGTTAGCTGTGAGTTTGTCATACATGGTCATTATTATGTTGAGGTATGTTCCCTCTATAGCCAGTTTGTTGAGAGTGTTTATCGTGAATGGATGTTTAATTTTGTCAAATATTTTTCTGCATCTGTGAGATAATCATATGATTTTTATTGTTTCATTTTGTTAATATGATGTATCACGTTGATTGATTTGTTGATGTTGAACATCCTTGCATCCGTGGAATAAATCCCACTTGATTGTGGTGTATGATATTTTTAATGTACTGTTGGATTTGGTTTGCTACCATTTTGTTGAGGATTTTTGCATCTGTTTTCATCAAGGATATTGGGCTGTAATTTTATTTTTTTGTGGTGTCCTTGGCTGGTTTTGGTATAGGGTAATGCTGGCTTTGTAAAATGTGTTTAAAAGGTTTCCCTTCCCTTCAATTTTCTGTAAGAATTTGAAAAGGATAGGTAGTAAATCTTCCTTGAATGTCTTGTAGAATTCATCAGTGAAACCATCTAGTCCTGGCCTTTTGATTGTTGGGAGATTTTGATTACTGTTTCAATATCCTTGCTAGTAATTGCTCTATTCAGATTTTTTATTTCCCTAAGACTCAGTCTCGGAAGATTATATGTTTCTACGAATTTATCCATTTTTTTCTAGGTTGTCTAAATTGTTGACGTATCATTGATTGTAGCAGTCTTTTACAACACTTTGTACATCTATGTATCAGTTGTAACTTCTTTCATCTTTGATTTTATTTATTTGAGTTCCCTTTTATTTTCTTGTTGAGTCTAGTTAAAGGTGTGTTGATTTTATTTATCCTTTCTAAGAATTGCCTGTTAGTTTGATGATCTTTTCTATTTTCTTTTTTTTTTTAGTTTCTATTTCATTAATTTCTGCTTTGATCTTTGTTATTTCCTTTCTTCTACTAATTTTGGGCTTCTTTTTTTTAATTGGTTAGTATGTGATATGCGTTTAATATATAAAAGAGAAAAATGCAAGTCAGTTTTAATTAATTGCACAGAATTCTGTATAATATTTAATGCTCTTGAGAGAACATGAGATATCAAAGATCTCTTAAAACAGAGGTTTCTTCAATATCCTGCTCAAGGTTTTAGCTTTAAAGCCAGGATTAGTTGTATGGAACAGGGACCATCTTTATATTCACATAATCTAACTAGTCAGTTACTGGACAAGTGCTAACATCTATACTCCATTATAGACAAAATATGAACTCTAACATAATCCATCATACTTAATATATATTTGTACAAGTCCCTGAATGCCTATTCACAGGATAAAGTGTAGTAGCCTTGAGTGTATTGAAACATTTAAGGAGCAGTGTTGTTAAAGTGGGAGTCAGTGTCCTATCTTCTTTCTTAGTTCCTTTAGATGTAAAGTTAGATTATTCATTTGGGATTTTTCTTGTTTCTTGAGGTAGGTCTGTAGTGCTATGAAGTTCCCTTTTAGTATTTCTGGGTTTTTTTGTCCTAGGTATTTTTACATTTCCCCCTTGATTTCTTCAATGACCCGTTGGTTGTTCAGTAGCATGTTGTTTAATCTTCAAGTTTTTGTGGTTTTTTTGTTTTTTTTCCTTGTGATTGATTTCTGCTTTCATACCATTGTGGCTGGAGAAGATGCTTGATATAATTTCAATCTTCCTGAATTTATAGAGACTTTTCTTGTGACCTAACATGTCACATATCCTAGAGAATGTTCCATGTGTACTTGGGACGAATGTGTATTCTGTTGCTTTTGGATGGAATGTTCTGTATGTATCTGTTAAGTTTATTGATCTAATATGTTGCCTAAGTCCGAATTTCCTTATTGATTTTCTGTCTGGATGATCTATCCATTGTTAAGTGGGGTGTTAAAGTCCCCTACTATGATTTTATTGCTTTCAATTTCTCCCTTTAAGTACATTAACATTTGCTTTATATATCTTGGGGCTCCTCTTTTGGGTGCATTTACATTTATGAAAGTTGTATCTTCTTACTGGATTGACTCCTTTATCATTGTGTAATGTCCTTCTTTGTCTTTTTATTACAGTCTTTCTTTTAAAGTTTATTTTGTCTGATATGATCATAGCTGCTCCAGCTTTCTTTTTATTTCCATTTGTATGGAATATCTTTCTCCATCCTTTCACTTTCAGTCTGTGTGTCCTTGTTTTCTGAAGGAAGTCTCTTGTAGGCAGCATACAGATGTGTCTTTTTTTGTTATCCGTTCAGCTACTCTATGTCTTTTTTTTCCCCCAGATACTCTGTGTCTTTTGATTGGTGAATTTAGCTGTTTATGTTTAAAGTAATTATTGTAGGTGTGTGCTTATTGACATTTTGTTAATTGTTTTGTGGCTGTTTATGTAGTTTATCTCTTTCCTTTCTCCTTCTCTTTCTCTCTTTCCTCATGTATTGGTGGTTTTCTATAGTGTTATGTTTAGATTCCTTTCTCATTTTCTTTTGTGTATTTGCTATAAGATTTTTCCTTGTGGTTACCATGATGTTCACATATAACATCCTATTTAAGTAGCACCTGTTTTAATTGGTAGTAACCTAAATTTGAACACATTCCAAAGCTTTATCATTTTCCTCCCCTTTACCACATTTTATACTTTTGATGTCACATTTTACATCATTTTATTTTATGCATCCCTTAACTAATTATTGTAATTTTAGTAACATTTACTACTTTTGTCTTTTAACCTTCACGCTCACTTTATAAATGATTGATCCATTATCTTTACTATATTATAATATATATTATATATTACCTTTTCCACTGAGATTTTTACTTTAATATGTTTTCTTATTATTAATTAGTGCCATTTCTTTCAGCTTAAAGAAATCACTTTAATATTTCTTGTAGGGCCAATTTAATGGTGATAAACTTTTTTTTAGCTTTTGCTTGTCTGAGAAACTCATGCTCTCTCCTTCAATTCTGAATGGTAACCTTGCTGGTTATCATTTTTGGTTTGTTTGTTTATAGATTTTTTTTTAATTTATTGTATTTTTGGCTGCGTTGGGTCTTCATTGCTGCATGCAGGCTCTTCTCTATTTGTGGTGAACAGGGGCCACTCTTCATTGCAGTGCGCGGGCTTCTCATTGCGGTGCTCTATCTTGTTGTGGAGCACGGGCTCTAGGCACGCAGGCCTCAGCAGCTGTGGCACTCAGGTTCAGTAGTTGTGGCTCACAGGCTCTAGAGCACAGTCTCAGTAGTTGTGGCACACTGGCTTAGTTGCTCTGCTGCATGTAGGATCCTCCTGGACCAGAGATTGAACCTGTGTCCCCTGAATTGGCAGGCAGATTCTTAACCACTGCACCACCAGAGAAGCCTCCGCTTTCTTTTTTTACACTTTATTTAAAATTAATAAAGCGATAAACATAGTTATAGGTAAATGAGGATTCTTGGTTTGAAGTTTTTCTTCTTTTCAGTGCTGAATATGGCATGCCATTTCCTTCTGGCCTGTAAAAATTTCTGCTGAAAAATCTGCTGGTTGCTTTATAGGGTTTTTCTTCTTCTGCTTTTAAGAGTTTCTCTTTATTTTGAACTTTTATCTTTTTAATTATAATGTATCTTGGTGTGTTTATCTTTGGGTTCATCTTATTTGGTACTTTCTGAGATTTCTAGACTTGGATGTCTGTTTCCTTCTCCAAATTAGGGAAGTTTTCAGCCACTATTTCTTCAAATAAATTTTCTAGCCCTTTCTCTCTCTCTTCTCCCTCTGGAACCTTATAATGCAACATCTACCTGATGTCATCCCTATGGTCCCTTAAGGTATCTTCACTTTTTAAAGTTTTTGTTTTCATTTTGCTGCTCTGGCTGGGTGAGTTCCATTGTATTGTCTTCCTTCTCACTGATTCATTCTTCTACCTTATCCAGCCTGCTGTTGAACCCCTCTAGTGTATTTTTCAGTTTAGTTATAACTTCTGTTTGGTACTTTCTTATATTTTCTATCTGTTTGTTGAAGTTCATTCATTCTTCTCCCAAGTTCTGTGAGCAACCTTATGACCATTACTTTGAACTCTTTATCAGATAGATTGCTTATCTCTGTTTTAGTTAGTTCTTTTCCTGAGGTTTTGTCTTGTTCTTTCGATTGGAACATATTCTTCTGCCTTCTCATTTTGCCTAATTCTCTGTGTTTATTTTTATGTATTAGGTGTATTAGCTATCTCTCACAGTCTTGAAGGAGTGGCCTTACTTAGGAAATGTTCTGTGGGGCTCAGAAGTTCAGTCCTGCCTGGCCACCAGAACCAGGCACTCAAGGGGTGTCCCCTATGTGGGCTACATGCACCCTCCTGTTGTGGCAGGGCTGTGGCTGCTGTAGGGCACGGGTGGGCAGGGCTGGCCCTCAGATTGACTATGGGGCCCAGCTGTGGCTGCTGCAGAATGTTGATGGTTGGGGTTATTGTTCAGCCAGCTGTGAGGCCTGGTTGAGTTGCAAGGGTGGGCAGGGCTCTCAGAAGGTTATGCCCACTGGCACTAACACGTTAGAAGGAGAATTCTAAAATGGCTCCCACAAATGCAAGTATTAGTGAGATAGCCTGAGATTGCATAAATTTTTCCCGCCAGTGACTCAGTCCCTGCGAAGTATCCCAACTTGTTCCTGCCTCTCCAGCAGATGCTTCAAGATTAGTAACTGGGTCTCCTTAACCTATGAAGAAGGTGTTTTTGAGTTGGTTTTGGGGTTGAGTGAGCTTGCACATGATCTCTTTAAGAGTGGGTTCTCCATTCCCTACAGTTTTAGAGTTTGCCTGGGCACATTCTCTGTTAGTTTTCAAAGCCAGGTGTTCTGGGGACTCTTTCTGGTGCAGGACCTAGGGGTTGGGGTTTCAGATGTGAAGCTCGAATACTTCATTATTCAGGAAAAAGACCCATGCCTTTGTGATCTCTCCTGACTGTGGATCACTGCAGCTGGGATCTGGGTTTTTCCCTGGCAAACTTGTATCTCTGCTTCTTTTACCCATTTAGATGCTGTCCTTTTACCCTTTGTTGTGGCAGCTCTGTTCATCTGGATTTTAGGTCCTTTTCTGAGGGAATTATCTCATATGTAGTTGTAGATTTGTTGTGTCCATGGTAGGAGGTGAGTTCAGGGTCTTCCTATGCTGCCATCTTGAACCCTCTCTGGCTGTGACTGTCAATGCAGGAGGAATGTTTATAGACAGTGGTTGGGAGAAATGCCTTGATGATTTAAAAATTATAGCAAAGAACTGTCCAAGATTGTTTTCTGACACTATGAATACAGCTACTTTTCTTTTGTAAGTTTTCAGGTGCTTTGAAATGATGGTTAAGGACAATGCCATCAGGAAAGATGAACAGCATGAGCATAAGTTACATCAGGAGGTCAAGATAGTTCCCATTCTGGATACTTTTCAGGGATGATCCTCAAAGCCAGGACATTTGCAATGCTTGGGTTTGTTAAATAAAAAGCTGATGTTCAGCTCAAACACTGTGTTGGTTTATGTGGTTTTCCTTCCTCGAGGTAGCTTTCTCTGTCTCTGAGAAACACAAATATGTCTTGCATCAGAAGAATTTCTGAGTAGTCTTCTATTCATAATCCCTTTGCAGAAGCTGGACTACAAAGGGCACTCATCAAGGTAAGAACCTTAACAGTTAAAGGAAACTTCCTGAAGCCGCTCAACACTTCCTAGTGACTAGCAATATAGATCCAAGCCCAGAGAGCAAGAACAGAGACCTGGAAACATGATGAAAGGAAAGACTGTGATATTTCAGGAGGTCTTCGGGAGATGTTTGACCTCTGAGTACCAGGGGGTCACCCGGATGCAGACAGTGTGTTCCACTCAGCACTCCAAGTGAGAGTGGGCCCAGACGCCTTGGAGGGCCTGAGTCCGCACTCACAGGCAGCCCATCTGTGGTATTCAGAGAGAAGAAAATAATGTCACAAGTCACCTTGCAGGATATGTGTATATTCACTGAGAGGTGTGGAGTCAGCTGGCCCAAGAAAGGCTGTCCACTGCACTCAGTTCAGGAACACTTGATATGCTGACTCCGAGAAGTTAACCCCATTGAATTTAACCCACTCCAGACCCTTCCCAAGAAGTCCCAGGACTCACTGCATCTTGCCCTACAGCTCTTATCTGAAGGGGAAAGCATTTTGGGCTAATTTAATCTGGCTAGCTGAGCGATCCCGGCCAGAGCTACAATTTGCCTCTTGTTATTTATAAAAGTCCCTTCCAATTTATCTCTTGTATTTAAGAAACTCAACTTACATGTATGACCAAATTTGATTTTGTAAAACTTCTGTCATGGTTACTAGTGTCTTGGACTTCTTATCTTGGATTTTATTTTAGTTTTTCCTTAGACTAGTTTTGTTTCTGACTGAAGACATTGGTGCCAAATGCTTTAGAAGGCCTAGTAGGGAAGGTCATCCTCTTGTTTGTCAGGTTGAAGCTGGGCACTGCCCTCTGGCCTGGATGTGCAGGGTGAGGAGAGAGCCTGCTGCTTCCCCGATCAGGTATGTGGGGCAGATGGCTCTCACATCGAGGATCCTTGGTGACTTCAAAGCATTTTTTTTACAGTGTTAATTGCAAAGCCATGATTTCAAACATGGCTGTTATAAGAGTCACCATCTCTGGGGGGTAAAACAATTGTGTGATTGTGTGAGAGTTTAATGATCCCGCTTGTGCAGCTGGGAAAATGAGAAGCCATGGGGACCACCAGGGACCTCCAGGAATCATCATCCCAGGACATTACATTCCAAGCCCATTTTGTAGCCAGACTGGACACCCTGGATGCTATAACAGAGCCAAGAGCCATTTTTACCAGGTTTAGGTTTTAGGGAAGCCGTGAAACTTTGCTTTTGCCTCTCATGGGTTGGAAAAATAGAAAAGGGAAAAAGTGGAAAGAAGAAAAAAATAGTGTTTGTGGGAATAAGATAGAAATAAAAGTGACCAGGAGTGACGATGTCTAAGGTTGTACACTCACACGTCGTCTGTGTGACATGGAGATGGGTGTAGCAGGGATGTGGCACCTTCTGCCCAAATCACTCCAAGTCAGAAAAGGAGTGCTGAGGTCCACAAGGAAGAGCTCTGAGGATGTGCTTACCTGTGATGTCACTGGTTGGCTGGGAGATCAAGCCTTGCAAAAATGGGGGGCGGCCAAGTGGTTCAAGTGGGAAGAACAGCCAGTGCAAAGGTCCTGAGATAGGAACCAGCTTGGCATATTGGGGAAGAGTGAGAAAGTTGGTTTCCGCAGAGAATATTAAGCCAGGATGAGAGGGGTATAATCTAAGGTCAAAGGAACAAACCTTTGTATTGGTTTTCTCTAGCTGCTGTTACAAGTGACCACCAACTCAGTGACTTAAAACCACACAAATGTATTACCTCACAGTTCTGCAGATGAGAAGGCTGGCTTGGATCTCACTGGACCAAGATCAAGGTGTCTGAAGGGTGAATTCCTTTCTGGAGGCTGTAGTGTCGAATCTGTTACCTTGTGTTTTCTGCTTCTAGAAGCTGCCTGCATTCCTTGGCTTGTGGCCCCTTCCTCCACCTTCAAAGCCAGCAACATTAGGCAGAGTCTTTTGCATGCTGCCATCTCTCTCTGGTTCTCTCCTCCCCTTTCCAGGACCCTTGTGATTACATTGGGCCCACCTGGGTAATCCAGGATGGTCTCCTTTGTCAGAGTCACCTGATAAGTGCTCTTAATTCCACCTGCAACCTTTGCCATGGCAGGTAACATATCCATGGTTTCCAGGGATTAAGACACGATTAGGATGCCTGTGAGGGGCCAGACCTTATAAGCCAGATAAGAAATTTGCGTTTTTATCCTGCGTGTGGCAGGAGCCTCTGGAGGAATTCAGGTAGGGAAGTATTCTGATTAGGAGCCCCACAGGGTGTTCACAGCACCTGTCACAGCCCCACCCTCAGAGAAACAGCCTGCTGGGTGCCAGGCCCTCCCTGGGGGCCACCCAAAGCCTAGCTGCCCACTGTGTGTGTCCAATGCAGAGGGGAAAGGGAGCCGGAGGGGAATCCTCTCTACCATCCAGCTTCTTCTGGTTGAGGCCTCTTCCCTGATTCAGCCCTCACTGCCTTCCAGGGTTCTCCAACCTATGTGTTCTAGAAGAGACTGAAATGGTGAAATGTCCACTGGTCAGGGCTTTTTAAAACAGAAGAGAACCCCAAATACCTTAGAATGTATTGTGGGTTTGACCCCTTCATATTGCAAGAGGGAAATATATTGTTTTGAGAGTCCCATTTTTATGTCTGGCAACTCTATCACATTTGCTTTTTTATTCAATTTAAAAGTCATCTTCAGTACAATCCCCAAATTATTTAATCATTCATGTTAATAAACATATTGTGATCAATATTCTTGTATAATGAATGATGCTTGTCTTACCTGTTTATATAAGCTAGTGTACAAAGTGCCAGGTAATGACGATTATCATAGTAAGTTGTTTTGTAAATTAGCACAAATTATTGAAACTCACTGGTAAAATAGAAAATCTTTGGTTTAAGGAGACTCTTCACCAAAGCCTGGAAATTTGCTCTAACAGCTTACACCTGGGTTACATTTCCTCTGTCTTGTTCTGTAGAAGTTGTTACAACATTTGACAACCACCCAGAAGAACGAGAGGAAGAGAGTCCCTTGAGAAGGCTATTTCCAAGGAGGCCAGGAGCAGGAGACAGAGATGTGTGACAGCTTCCAGTGCACCTGGAAACTATTAACTAGAGGGTAGCTCTTGAGCGTTGTAATGTATTCATCTCATGGGAGGCTGATTAGAACATATTCATGCTGACCATGTGCAGAGCCATGGGGCAAGTGTGGACTTGGCTTCCTGCAGACACCAGTAGTGGTGGGAGCCGGGGAGATGCTCACACGCTCAAGGATGCTGTGCGGTAGGAGAGGGAACTTTTCAGCCTACGATTCTGGATTCACACCTCTCCCTGCCACAAGCCTCATCCTTAGCCATCCTTCAGCCTTTCTTTTGTGTCATTGCAATCGAAACAAACACGAATTACTCTTTGTTAAACTCCTAGCCGACTGAAATAATGAATAGCAGAACATCTTTTTTGTTTGTTTGTTTGTTTTTGTGTTTTTGTTTTTGTTTTTGCGGTACGTGGGCCTCTCACTGCTGTGGCCTCTTCCGTTGCGGAGCACAGGCTCCGGACGCGCAGGCTCAGCGGCCATGGCTCATGGGCCCAGCCGCTCCGCGGCATGTGGGATCTTCCTGGACCGGGGCACGAACCCGTGTCCCCTGCATCGGCAGGTGGACTCTCAACCACTAGCCACCAGGGAAGCCCAACAGAACATCTTTAATCTTGTGCCTGGTATCTTGCTATGCATGCAGTGCTTGGAGTTTAATATGCATTTTCTGTGTTCTGCTCTTTCATATTTTTGATAGTTTGTTACTTATGTACTGTTTTGTTTTTCTGGGTTTTTTTTTATCAGTCTCTCTCAATTTTTATTGATTTATTTATTGCTCTGTCAACATTTATCATTTTCAAATGGCATGTTAGTCTTGTGGTCTATTTGTCCTTCCTTATTTATTTTTCTTTTTAATATTTCTTCTGTTGTGTCTCAGACATTTCCTTTTACTCTCAAACCTTTGATTAGGTAAACAACTGCTAACAATCCATAACCTTTCACTCTCAAACCTTTGATTAGGTAAACAACTGCTAACAATCCATAACCTCCGTGAAGGAACTAAGTGCTTAGAAATGTCTGTAACTGTGACCTAATTTTATCCATCTCATTGAGTTCCATGATGCATGTTTAATAATACCTATAGAAATGAAAAGTTGAATTTCCAAGATATTAAGCAATAAATTTCCAGCAGCTACAGTCCACCCTGGTAATTTTTAGTGTGGTTTTCCTGGGTACCACCATCTCCTGATGTGTCTGTCAGAATTGCAGACGGCAGGCTCTGCTGAGGGGTCCACTGCAACGAAGGGACCCTGTTTCCCCATCAACCTGCGCAGGTCCAGCCTTTTCTCTTAAGTCCTAAAACAGCGTTCTGCTATAACAAAGTGACCTATGATGTGCTCACTGGTGTTACCAACTCCCAAGATTTTGAAGGTGGAAATGAGAATTGTGGCTTGGCTACAGTTGTTAGCAAACTGTACCTTTAAACCTCTTTACCATGTGGCCTAAAGGGAAGGCTTCTCATAAAGGGTTTGCTTTCTTCAGTCTGAACTCTTTGCCTGTTTGTGTTGCCTGTGATGTCTATTCTCTGTCTTCCCTGAATAAATACAACATGAAGCTGAAGCTTGTTAACTTGATCATTGAGCTGAAAGGTAGAAGCTGGGGATGGATGGGTGGCTGGAGGGTGGACAGGTGGAGAGACGGATGGATGTGTAATAAAGCAGGTAGGGTAAAATGGGAATGGTAGGATCTAGGTGGTACACATGTGGGCATTCACTGCGAAATTCTTTTGGCTTTTTGGTTTATTTGAAACATTTCACAACAAAATGTTGGAGGAAAAAGGTGGAGATGGTAGGATGATGGCTCAAAATCTTATAAATCCCTACAACTTTGATTTTCTCCCCTAGTTAGTTATGTGCAGCTTACCTCCAGCCAAGAACAGGAGGTGCACCTAGAGAACACTTGTCACGTCCACCAGAGCTGCTGCTTTTCAGTCCAGTGGTTATGAGGTTTGAGTGTTCTCAATTAGATACCCATCTTCTTTGGCAGGGATCAAGTTACATACCTTTTTCTCTTCCTGACTGTGGATCAATGCTAAGCACAAAATGCATTTTCAAATACAATTTTACCAGGGTGGATTGGCTAATTGGCTCTCACAGTGTATTTCTTATTATGTTGGCAAACCAGGCAGGATCAGTGGAAACAAAGCAACTGATCCCTTCAGCAGCCACTTGGATGTTGCAGGTATTCAGTTCCTTCCTTCCCGTACCAATTATCTCTTGAGTGTACCAGGCCTCTGTCTCTGGGAACACAAAGCTGAAAGACAATGATCACTGTTGTACAGGAGTTTATGGGGAAATGGCGGTGGTTGCAGTGTGATGCCCACATTTGCTGGGAGAGGTCAGTGACAGCCGCTGCGGTGAAAGCCCTGCCCTTGCCCCTCGCCCACGCCAGAGGCCACCTGCTCCTCCCACACCGCCCCCCCAGCCCCGCAGCAGGCCCAGACCCCAATGTCAGGAAGGGCTGGGGAGCCAATGCCCGGGGTCACCCCTCACCCCGGAGCGGCTGGGACTGCCGATCACTGTCTTCCTTGCTCCATGGAAGGGGGGTCCCCTCAGCCTGGAGGGCTCCCAGCAGGACTGAGCCCCAGGTGCTCCTAGTGCCTCAGCAGCACACACTTCATCAGCCCTCCTCCCCTCTCCCCAAGTAAGTGTTTCCTGCAACTATCTCCAAATGAACTACTGCAACCAAACTTTGTCTCAACAACTGCTCTGGGAAAGACTCAAACTAAGACACAAAAGCAAACAGCCTGGAGCCAGGTGGGGTCAAGGGTCTAGGGCTCCATCCAGCAGGCAGGGTGGGGTGGGATGGAGAGCTGGCATGCGGGTGGGGGTGGGAACAGATGCAACGCTTGGAGACATAAGAAAACACAGCATGCTTGGGAGATCTTTTTAACTGAATCATTAAAATACACAAATTAACTTTTTTTAAAAAGCATGTAAAGCAGGGTTTCTTATCCTTGGTACCTCTGGCATTTGGGGCCAGAAGATTCTTTCTGTCCTGTGCGCTGTAGGATGTTGAGCCTCTATCCATTAGATGCCAATAGCATCCCTTCCTCCCAGTTGAGACAACAAAAAATATCTTACAAGCACTGCCAAATATTCCCTGGTGGGGTTCGGGGGGTACAAAATCACATTCAGCTGAGAACCACTGTTATAGAGCTTCTGAAGGAGTTTCAAAGTGGCATCTTAATTCCACAACATCCCTAAAAGTATACAGGTGCTCCTGTGATGGTATTGTCAGGGCTGTCATTGTGCTGGTCCAGCGGCCCACCCCACTGATGGGGCAGCTCTGGGCTCTGCAAGAATGCCACCTGCCCCTGGCTGCACGCTGACTGTGTGGGCACAGAGCTGTGAATTTGCGGGGGTCCCTTGGAAGAGTCGAGTCGGGGAGAGCTGAGCTGAGCTGCCTGATGCCACCCTAAAGCAGCCCCATTCTCCCCGCTCCCAGCTCTGTGACTGACTCTGGGAGCCCCGGGCTTGACCATTCCTTGGCTGCAGGCCTTTGGGCAGCTTTGAGGCCACACTAGTGAGTCTTCCACCGACGGTTGGGCCCGGCCCCTGGGTAGGGATGTCCTGTGTGGGACCCAATGTGTCTAGGCTGCTTCCCAAGAGAGCTCCTGGACAGGCCCAGAGAAGCTCTGAATCAAAACATGCTGGCAGAGCCTCCTGCTCTCGCCCCCAAGCCGGCACAGACCCCAGGGATCCAGTCCACCCTGGAACCCCCAGGAGCATAGAAGGTGACATTCTCTGTTTAGCAGGCCTCTCTCAAGTGGTCTGTCGGTGTTCACGGAGGGTTCGTGCATACACACAGGTGAGAAGTCTGCAGAGAACACTGTTCTGTCCCAGAGTTTTCAAATTCAGTGTGGAAGACAAGGCAGGGCTATCACAGCGGAGAAAATTATCAGTTCCCTGCAGGACGACACGCTCTCTGGTGCATAGTGATCACTTCAGAGTCCGCAACGCTGAGTCCGCAAGGCTGAGGCTGCAGCATCAAGTGGGCAAGCAGCCTTCTGCCCCGGCCGCCTGGAAGGCTGGCTCTTTTTAGTGGTCCTTCCATTTGGTCTCTGGCTGACCTTTGCCTGGGAGATTTTCTGCCTCCCCTCTCCCACCCCTTCTCTGTGATGGTCTAGGAAAGCCCCTCTTGGAGTGACAGTGAATGTGTTGGCTGAATGGGTGGAGGCAGCCTGGTCCAGAGCAGTGGGTGAGGCACAGAGGACACCTCCGGGTTCTGCAGCCTGTACGGTCCCTAAAGACAAGGCTTGTTCTCGTTGACTCTCGAACCTCAGCTTGCCTGATGGGATCAGGGGTGCTCTGAGATGCAGGTGATGGGGCGCTGGCTCCACAACTTTGGATTTGATCACCTCGGGAAGCAGCTTTTCATTTTAACTTTAAATAAATGTCCCCAGGTATTCAATGGACAATGCTCTGCTCTGAGAAGCATGAGCATCTTGCACTCTTCTGGGGGGACAGAGATATGGGCCTTTAATTGTGGGATTTCATCCACAAGTTGGAGGGAAGGCAAGCTGGTTGAGGGATAGCCCGCAATCACTCTGGTCTGTGAGAGCGTGAGGTCTTAGCCGAGGGCGGATGAAGGCAGACAGAGGCAGAGGGACCCTGATGTTGACACTGAGACAGAACACGGCAGGTCTCTGGACATGCTGTCTCCCCACTGTGGCAGCCCCCAGAAAAAGCCAGACCCATTCAGGACATAACAGAAAGGTGGTCGTGAGATGAGACTCAACCAGCATTCCTCAGCACCCTGCTGATCTACACCTGTGGAAACAGAGTTTTCCAGGGGCTGTTGGATTGAAAAGATTTAAAACTCATCCTGAGAGAAGGACATAAATTGTGTATGAGTCCACCTTCTAACCCAGATTCTTGCCTGGGTGACCCAGGAAGCTAGATGTGTGTGGTTGTGAGGACAGTTGAGTGATGGAGAGGGTTCACCTGTTACCTCCTTCTCCTTCAATGAGAAGCTGGCACTAAAAACCTCATCTTTTCTTGGGTGGCTTTCTTTTGGGTTCTGGGTAAAGTTGATGATTAAATGGTTCTATAGATTAGCATATGCGACAGTTCACCCAACCCTCAATCTAGAAGTACCACAGATCCTTAAAAATCTATCCCAGTAAGATGGATTCTCAAAGTGTGGCCCCAAGGCCAGCAGCATCTGCATCATCTGAGAAACGTAAATTATTGGGCCCCACCCAGACCTACTAAGTCAGAAATTCTGGAGTAGGGCCCCTCACTCTGCATTTCAAAGAGTTCTGCAGGGGCTTCTGATGCCAGGAACCATTGCAGTGGAAAAAATAATAAGTCTCATAACAATGCAAATCAGCTGAGGCAAAATTAAGCCCATGCTCCCAAACACCAAGACTAGTGGCCCTTTATGCCATTATTCTGGCTCCCATTTTTCCAGAAGAACCAGAAGGCATTCCATCTCTCTAGCTGTCTCTTTCCAAGCTGGCTTTTCTCCCGCCAGAAACATTCTCTGACATCCTCACTGAAGACTGGGTTATGTCTGCCTCCTCTCAGCTCCCCAGTGTCTCTGTTCGATACATCCTTCCCTGACTGGGGCCCCTGGAGAGTGAAGACTGTGTCTCACTGCATGGGCCTGGAGCTGAGAAGGTGTACCATGATGATCACAGAACATCACTGATGGTAGCTTTTCTTGGATTCCACTCAAGGGAAAGGTGCCATGAACTCATCATCTGGAGTTTTAGTCAGGGTTCTCCAGAGAAACAGAACCAGGTAAGAGACTTATTTTAAGAAATTAGCTAACACGATTTTGGAGGCTGGCAAGTCCAAATCTACAGGGCAAGTTGGCAGGCTGGAGACCCAGGGAAATGTTAATGTTGCAGCTTGAGTCCAAAGATCATCTGGAGTCAGAATCCCCTCTTTCTTGGGGATCTCAAGTCTTTTTTCTCCTAAGGTCTTCAAATGATTGATGAGGCCCACCCACTTTATGGAGGGCTATCTGCTTTTCTCAAAGTCTACTGATTTAGATGTTAATCACAGCTAAAACTACCTTCACAGCAGACATTGGGCCAAACATCTGGGTGCCATGTCCTAGCCAAGTTGACAGTTAAAATTAAACATTACATGGGGAATTCCCTGGCAGTCCAGTGGTTAGGACTCAGTGCTTTCACTGCAGTGGCCCAGGTTCAATCCCTGGTCAGGGAACTGAGATCCCGCAAACTGTGTGGTGAGGCCAAAAAAAAACAATTAAACATCACACTAGTGACATCGTGGAAGCAATACACTTTGTGGAACTACATGGACAAGAGCCAGGGGGCAACCATTGTTAAGCTGGGTTAGATGCATGTGCATCTGCTTAGGGACACGCTCTCATGCACACACACACACATACATGGGTTACAGAATGTGGCAATGACTACCCAAGAGTGCCTCTGAGGTGAAATTGTCACACTGGGGTTTTCATTTGCACCACCTTCTAAATATACATTTCTATTTGTAACACAAAAGCGGGTCACAAGCCACTCTGTGTTTACCAAAAGCCCAGAGAACACCACTGAGAACCCAGGCAGGTCAAAACAATTCAAAACCCACAGAATTTTGCTGGTTTCTGCTTTGACCTTCCTAATCAGCTGAGGGCTAAGAAAATAACCCTTAGTTTATGAGGAATTAATTTTTCAATATCTACAGCTAAGTTGTGTCATGTTTGCCACCCCTAACAAGTATGACTCATTCCTTTTCCCCCATGGTGTTTACCTCACAAAAAATATTCTATGTGATCAATGGCTCTGTGAAGGGTTCAGATTCAGTGTTTTGACCTTTAGTCAACTATGACTTCATTTTTGCTTTGGCCCTTTCTTTTTACCACCATCCATTTCTCACTTTATTTTTAAAAACAATGGGGATAAAAATAAAAGTGATCAAAGAGCTACATCATTGAATTCTCTTAAGTTTCAAACTGGACCTGTCTCACTGATGCATGCATTCTTGTAATAATAATAATAGAGGAGTAAATAATAGAGGAGTATGAATTTTCCCAAGCTTTACATTCATGAAACTTTTGATCCTTTTGAACTAATAATGACTGTGAGCACATTTCAGTGAAAAATTTTAGAAGTTTTTGTCTTGTTTGCCTCTGTCTGTGATGTGTTTGTATAGCAATGTTTCATAAATGTGTTACTGTGAAAAACACAAATAATGCATTAGGATAAACAAGCTCCAAACAAGTCCCAGGTGATTACGATCATGCAGAAAGCAGTGAGTGTGAGAGGGAGCCAGCCCAGCCCCTGGGGACATCAGGAGAATGCAGGAGCCCCTAGGAGGACTTGGTCATCTCTTGAGCAAAGCCAGAGGTAACTGACAGGTAAGGGAGGAGAAGCAGCAGCTGCTGAGATTGGCTGGGAAAATGTCACTGGCAATTGAAGGACCGGCATGCAGAATGCTTGTATGAACAAGTGCCTTTGTTCTCCTTGGCTTTCATCGAAGTTTCAAAGGGATACCTGAACTAGGGTGGGGGTAAGGTAAACCACATGGTTTAGGGAGAGTGGTGTTGGTCAGTGGTATAGAATGTGAGATTGCAGGGCCTCCAGGGTGGTGGGCAGAGCAAGGAAACTGTCCCACAGGGTGCCGATGACACTCAGTGGATGATGGATGACACGGTGCAGGTTCTCAGCTTCCAGCTGGTGGCTGCAAGGGGCATCTTCAGAATGGGCAAGCCAGCTAAAGAGATGGTTTTCCAGAGTGTATTGGCCTAATGAGCAGGTCCTAATTTGGACAAGTCATTTTCTGTTCAAGTCTGCTTGTTTGTGAAATCAAGCCTGGAACTTCTCTTGGAAATATTGTCAAAACGGATCAGATAAGTACTAAAGGAAATGTCTGCTCTTTAGGCGTGGTTTAAATTTTGAAGAGTGTTAGAGGTGTAGTGGCTTTTGTCAGGGAGGGGGCAAAATAAACCTTTCAACAGTAAGCATTAGAGCATGCGCACACTTGTAAGTTCACGGTGCTGGAAGGTTGGCCAGGGCAACTTTGGAATACGAAAGTTTGAACTCCTTTGCTCTTGGGGAATTTCTATACACATTAAAAAAAATCACAGTGCATTTTTTGACTTTGTGCTACAAATAGGCTGTCCTAGGACTCCTGTTCATCTGCTGTCCGTGCACGTTTTGGGGACCCTGGTCTCCAGGCGGAGGATGAATACGCCGGTCTACTGAGCACGTGGCCGCATGCAGGTGAGCCAGCGAGGGCACCCGCAGTGAGCCGGGCTGGGACCGCCCGAGTCAGTCACGCAGGGAGCGCTGCCGGAAGCAGCAGAGACGCTTCTCTTCTGGGAACCGTATACACCACCTTTGAACTTTGCCTATCAGTAAGGAGTGTGTGGGCCTTGTTGAGTGGCTGGGTCTTAAAATAAACTGTGTTGAGTCTCCAGGGTCAGATTCCAGATGCCGGACAATGAGGGGAGAAAAACAAAAAAAAACCCTAAAAACAAACAAAGAAACCTCTCAGGGAAGTGGTGCTCTGTCTTGATTGCTGAATGAGGCACGTGTCCAGAAATGAAGTCTCCTGGCTGTGCAGAAACTCAGCGATCTCTGACTTGTTCCAGGACGTTTCCCTACAGAATGTGCATGCGCACAGAACATCGACGTGATGGCATCCACTGTATCTTTTCTTTTTTTAAACTTACTTTCCTTTCTGTAACGTCAAGGATGCTTCTCTGACAAGCTTCATTTATAGGGATGCTAACATTTTTTTGTTTAGTTCTCTTTTCCCTTTGAATACTTTTGGGTGCCTGTGCCTCAGAACTTTCCTGGAAGACATAACCACTCCCGGCCAGGCCCCCCACCTAAGGGACAGTACCATAGATGGAGGTCAGGCTGGCTCTGAAGCAATTGCCTTGAGAGCGTTAAAACCTTCCTGATGATCACCTGGAATGAACTGAAACTTGCATGCATTAGGGAAAGTCAAAAATCAACCAACACACCACTCCAGTCACAAAGGAAAAAGGGTAACTTGAAAATGTTGGCAGGGGTACATAGGAAAATCCATTTGGCCAAATAAAAGGAAGAATTTTGATTGGAAGAAATGCAGCAGGTGACACCTTAGCCGTCCCCCACTGTAGACACACACACACACCGCTTATGGTAACACCCCCACCATCCCTCTTGGCTGACCTTCGCCTTGAGCCGGGCCCTCGGCACAGGGCCAGAACTTCTTCATTTTCCCAAACTGAAACCTGTCCTTATTAAACACTAACTCCCGGCTTTTCCTCCCCAACCCAGCCCCTCGCAACCACCATTCTGCTTCCTGTCTCTATGAATTTGACTCCTCTAAGGGTGTCATACAGGTGGAATCATACAGTATTTGTCCTTCGTGACTAGTTTATTTCACTTAGCATAATGTCCTCAAGTTTATCCATGTTGTAGCATGTGCCAGAATTCCTTCCTTTTAAAGGCTGAATAATATTCCATTGTACTTCAACATCTTCTTAAATGACTTCATAATATTTCTTTTGCAGATGTACCATGGTTTATTTAACTAATTCTTTATTCTTAGATGCTTGATTTATTTCCACTTTTTTATTATTATAAGCAACACAACAGTGGATATTTTCATAGCTAAATATTTGCACACATACCCGATTTTTCCTTAGGACAAATTCCTAGGCAGAAATGGAATTGCTGAGTCAATGGAAGAGAACACATTCTTAGTAGCTACATGAGGTACTAGCCTTTTACTTTGGTGAAAGTGGCCCCCTCACTGGTCTCTGTTGCCTGAAATTCTGCCTCTAAAAGTTTATCTTATTCAAACGGCTCTCCTGTGATAGTTACCACCATTCTTAAGGAAAAAATGCAGCTAATGGCTACCACTTTGGGCTTACGTAGGGGGCCTATTCTGTTTCTTCAGCGAGAGGAAGTACTTAGGATGGGAAGAGAAGGGGGCCAACATTTTTTGAATATATCAGATGTATCAGGTCTTTTGTATGGCTATTTCCTCAATAGCCTCTCATCCTCCAGCATTTGATGACCTACCTTCTTGTTTTAAAACAATTTAATTTTTTATTTTGAGATAATTTATATTTACAAAGGGTCAAAAATAGTACAGAGTACACTCATCTTCACCATTTCACTGATGTTGAAATCTTATGTAACCATGGTACATTTGTCAAAACTAAGAATTTAGCATTGGTACTACACTATTTACTGAAATCCAGACCATTCAGATGTCACATGTTTTCCCACCAATGTCCTGTTTCTACCCCAGAATCCAATCCAGGATTCCACGTTGTGATTAGTTGTATGAGTCCCCCTGGGGCCTAGGACAGTTTATGGTGTTTCTTTGTTTTTGTGACTTTGATGGTTTTGAAGAGCATGGGTCAGGTATTTTGTAGAATGTCCCTTAGTATGAGTGTGTCTGACACTTTCTCATGAGTATTCTGGAGAGAATATTATAGGGGTAAGCGTCTCCTCATATGCCTATATCAGGCGGTACGTCACGGCCGCACCTCTCTGGTGCTAGTAACCTGGATCTCCTGGTTATGGTGGGGTCTCTGTAAGTTGGTAACGAGGCACCAAGTCCTCTTTCAGTAAGTTGGTAAGGAGGCACTAAGTCCAGTTCACACTCAAGGGCAGAGGAAGTAAGATCCTCCTCCTGGAGGTTGAGCAAAGAATTTGTGGACTATGATAAACCACCACAGTAATTAATAAACATTTTGCAGTAGGTACTTTGAGTCTATGCCAATATCCACTGATTTTAACATCATCTGTGGACCTTGCCTGCAGCAATGATTATTGAGGTGTTCTCATGGGGATTTTCTCTTTCCCTCAGTCCTACGTTTACTGTTTGGAATTCATGAAGGAAGTGTTTTCCCATTTCCCCAGTTATTTATTTTTCAATCATTTGTTCATGTCAGTGTATACTCATAGATATTTATTTTCTTCTCTGGGTTACAATCTAATATTCTCCTTATTTATTTTGTTGCTCAACTTGTTCCAGCTTCGGCCACTGGGAGTTTTCCCAGGTTGGTTCCTATGCTCTTTCAAAATGCCCCAGCTGTTATCTTTTTGTTATTTTTTTGAGCACTTTCTTAATTTCTGGCACAACAAGGTGTTCTGAGCTCATCTGGTATTTTCTTTGCCCCTGTCCTAGAATCAGCCATTTCTCCAGGGAGTTGTGGTTCCATTTGTTGGAAATTGGTGTTTAGACACTAAGATCTGGGACCTGGATCTGCTTGTTGCTCCTGGAATATCACTGCTTCGAGACCCTCATGGTGGACAGAGCTAGTTAGTGACCCTAACCTTTAATGCTTAGAGCTTAGTGCAGGCTAACCTTTAATGCACACTGATCGACATTTATTTCGTTATCTATCTGCCCTTTTCTATATGAAAACAAACATGAATTTGAACCAATGTCTTTAGCTTTATTCTATCATCAGTCTATTGATATTTTAGTTAGATTTAGAACAAGAAATGTTAAAAATACCATTTCTTTTTTATTTTACTTTTATTTTTTAAATTGAAGCATAGGTGTATAATATTATATAAGTTATGAGTGTATAGTACAGTGATTCACAATTTCAAAAGCTTACACTCCATTTATAGTTATTATACAATATTGGCCATATTCCCTGTGCTGTACAATATATCCTTGTAGCTTATTTTATACCTAATAGTTTGTACCTCTTAATCCACTACGCTTATATTTCCCCTCCCCCCTCCCCACTGGTAACTACTAGTTTGTTCTCTATATCTGTGAGTCTGCTTCTTTTTTGTTATATTCACTAGGTTGTTGTGTTTTTTAGATTCCATATATAAGTGATATCATACAGTATTTGTCTTTCTCTGTTTGACTTATTTCATTTAGCATAATGCCCTCTCTCTAAGTCTATCCATGTTGCTGCAAATGGCAAAATTTCATTCTTTACGGCTGAGTAATATTCCATTGTGTGTGTGTGTGTGTGTGTGTGTGTGTGTGTGTGTGTGTGTGTGTGTACCACCTCTTCTTTATCCATTCACCTGTTTATGGGCACCTAGGTTGCTTCCATACCTTGGCAATTGTAAATACTGCTGCTACAAACATTGGGATGCCTGTATCTTTTTGAATTAGTGTTTTTGTGGATATATACCGAGGAGTAGAGTTGCTGGATCACATGGACTCAGGTCAGCAAAACACAGTCATGTCTTCATTTTCCTCGAAATCTGACTCTGAATCTTTATGCTTCTAGGCTGGTGGAGAATTGGACTTCAGGCAGTCTTGGAATCTCCTTTTCCCACAGATGGCACCCTGGGAGGTTCACATGATGGGAAGGGCCTCTAAGCTGAAATCCATCTTGGTGGTTGCCTGTGTCCTCACTGTCTAGGCTGGGTGTGGCCTGGAGAACTGGGGAGCTCTCTGTCCCCACATGCCAGGCAGGAAATGGGAACTGTAGCCAAGCTGAGAGTGCCTGGAGGCTGTCCCTCTCTGGCCTCCCTCCTCCTCTGGTTCCCTTATTTCTACTCCCAACCCTCACACCCATTCTGTCTACCTGGTTGTCCACAGAGGCTCTAAGGATAGTCTTCTTCATAAACTCAGGCCTTAGGAAAACAAAGGCCAGCAAAGGAAGAGTCTTGCAGGCAACCTCTGCTTTGGGCCATACACGAACTGCCCCCAGGAAATAGCCTGGCTGCTTTCACAGATTAGGACAGCGAGAAACACAGGTAGGGAAGAAAATGACAAATGATGTTGATCCGCTGTACTTCCGTAAGCTCTCTGTCACAGAGTTTGCTAGTGTACCCAGGTTTGTCTGGATTCACTCTTTGGCAGTTTCTCTTATGTTACCAAAGACTGAGAGTGACCATCCATGTGTTTGCATTTTGTCCCCTGCAAGATCGATCTTCCAGATGTTTCAACAACCTGTAGATTTGGTCTCAATAATAGAGAAAGTTTCATTTTCGGGATTGTTGTTTTAATATTCTTGTTCTGGACTACTACACATCTGAATTTTGTGGAAATGTTTTCTTTTTTTTTTTTTTGCGGTACGCTGGCCTCTCACTGTTGTGGCCTCTCCCGTTGCGGAGCACAGGCTCCAGATGCACAGGCTCAGTGGCCATGGTTCACAGGCCCAGCCACTCCGCGGCATGTGGGATCTTTCCGGACTGGGCCATGAACCCGTGTCCCCTGCATCGGCAGGCGGACTCTCAACCACTGCGCCACCAGGGAAGCTGTGTGGAAATGTTTTTAAGTCTATGTTCTTATTTTGGTGTCTCACAATACTCTAGCATATCATTTTCGTAAGTAAACTTTTGTTGCTTCATAAGTTTAAAATGCAGCTGATTTGCATGCAAAAGGTTTTTGAGGAGAAATTCACTGTTAATTTCTGCAAGAAGAATTAATCTAGCTGAGTTAGTATAGGGGAGGGGAAGAAGAATTGTAAACAAAGAAATAACCCTTACACAAATAGTTCCTGTATCTGTTTGGATGCTTTAAGCTGCAAATAACAGAAGACCCAAATCATATGCCTGAAACAATATGGGTGGGGTTCAAGTAGGGATAGATCCAGAAGCACTGTGATGGCACCAAAAGATCTGAATACAGGATGTTGGGTTGCTTTTGAATCTTATACTTGATAATATTTTCTGAAGCTATAGGAATAAATTATTAGAAAAACAGATTGATGGTCTTCACCTTGAGTTTGTGTAGCGCTTAACGTAACTGAGCAGGACCCTATGGGGCCTTCCCAGAACAGATCCTCCCCCACCCCCCATATCCTCTGTCTACCCCTTGCCTGTAGAAAAATATTAGCCTCCTAGGCCTTCCCCGAGTTCCAAAGAGTAAATTTAATCAGAGAAGTGAGAAAATGAACAAAGAAAGGAAAACAGTCAACCAAGACAAAATAATAATAGACCAGCCATTAAACAAAGTCAATAATTTTTAGTTCCTCCTCAAGGGCTGTAGATAATATTCTGGGCCATATAAAAAGGAGACCCCAAACACAGTAAGATAAGCAAAATGAGAAGACAGAAAAACACACAGCAGATGAAGGAGCAAGATAAAAACCCACCAGACCTAACAAATGAAGACGAAATAGGCAGTCTACCTGAAAAAGAATTCAGAATAATGATAGTAACCATGATCCAAAACCTTGGCAATAGAATTAACAAGGACCTAGAAGAACTAAAGGTGAAACAAACAACAATGAACAACACAATAAATGAAATTAAAAATACTCTAGATGGGATCAATAGCAGAATAAATGAGGCAGAAGAACGGATAAGTGACCTGGAAGA
>RJWK010030614.1:0-24643 GCA_004363435.1 Platanista minor | reverse complement strand
AAAAAAAAAAAAAAAAGAACAGGGATGGGACCTGCACCAGTGGGAGGGAGCTGTGATAGAGGAAAAGTTTCCACACACTAGGAAGGCCTTCACTGGCGGGGACAGGGGGTGGTGGGGGGGAAGCTTCAGAGCCACGAAGGAGAGCACAGCAACAGGGGCGCAGAAGGCAAAGCAGAGAGATTCCCACACGGAGGATCACTGCCGACCGGCACTCACCAGCCCAAGAAGCTTCTCTGCTCACCTGCTGGGGCGTGCAGGGGCTGGAAGCTGAGGCTCGGGCTTCAGAGGTCAGATCCCAGGGAGAGGATGGGGTTGGCTGTGTGAACACAGCCTGAAGGGGGCTTGTAAGCCACAGCTAGCCAGGAGGGAGTCCGGGAAAAAGTCTGGAATGGCCTAAGAGGCAAGAGACCACTGTTTCAGGGTGTGCAAGGAGAGGGGATTCAGAGCACCACCTAAACGAGCTCCAGAGACTGGCTTGAGCTGAAGCTATCAGTGCAGGCCCAGAGATGGGCATGCGACGCTGAGGCTGCTGCAGCCACCAAAAAGCCTGTGTGCAAGCACAGGTCACTCTCCACACCTTCCCTCCTGGGAGCCTCTGCAGCCCACCACTGCCAGGGTCCCGTGATCCAGGGACAACTTCCCGGGGAGAACACACAGAGCACCTTGGGCTGTTGCAATGTCATGCTGGCCTCCGCCGCCGCAGGCTCGCCCTGCATTCCACAGCCCTCTCTCCCCCGGGCCTGAGTGAGTGAGAGCCCCCTAATCAGCTGCTTCTTTAACCCTGTCCTGTCTGGGCAGAAACAGACGCCCTCAGGCGACCTACACGCAGAGGCGGGGCCAAATCCACACTGAACCAGAGGAGCTGTGCCAACAAAGAAGAGAAAGAGAAATCTCTTCCAGCAGCCTCAGGAGCAGAGGATTAAATTTCCACAATCAACTTGATGTACCTTACATTTCTGGAATACATGAATAGACAATGAATCTTCCAAAATTGAGGAAGTGGACTTCAGGAGCAACTGTAGACTTGGGGTTTGCTGTATGTGACTGAGTGGTTTCTGGTTTTATGCTCATCTTACTTTAGTATTTAGAGTTTACTATCATTGGTAGATTTGTTTCCTGATTTCGTTGCTCTCTTCCTTTTTCTTTTAATATACAGATATATATATATTTTTCCCTTTTTCTCTTTATGTGAATGTGTATGTGTATGCTTCTTTGTGTAATGTTGTCTGTATAGCTTTGCTTTTACCATTTGTACTAGGGTTCCGTCTGTTCGTTTTTTAGTTTTTTGTTTGTTTGTTTGTTTTAGTATAGCTTTTAGCACTTGTTATCATTGGTGGATTTGTTTTTTGGTCTGGTTGCTCTCTTCTTTCTTTCTTTTTTTTGTATTACTTTAAAAATTTTTTACTTTTAATAATTGTTTTTATTTTTTACTATACAAACATTATTTCTTTTTATTTACTTTTTTTCTTTCTTTCTTTCTTTTTTTCTCCCTTTCCTTCTGAGCTGTGTGGCTAACAGAGTCTTGGCATTCTGTTTGGGTGTGAGGCCTGTGCCTCTGAGGTGGGAGAGCTCAGTTCAGACATTGGTCCACCAGAGAGCTCCTGGCTCCAGGCAACATCAAATGGCAAAAGCTCTCCCAGAGATCTCCATCTCATTGCAAAGACCCAACTCCACTCAACAACCAGCAAGCTACAGTCCTGGACACCCTATGACAAACAGCTAGCAAGACAGGAACACAACGCCCCCCACCCCCATTAGCAGACAGGCTGCCTAACATCATAATAAGCTCACAGACACCCCAAAACACACCACCGGATGCAGTCCTGCCCACCAGAACGACAAGATCCAGCCTCATCCACCAGAACACAGGCACCAGTCCCCTCCACCAGGAAACAAACACAACCCACTGAACCAACCTTAGCCACTCGGGGCAGACACCAAAAACAATGGGATTTACAAACCAGCAGCCTGCAAAAAGGAGACCCCAAACACAGTAAGTTAAGTAAAATGAGAAGACAGAGAAACACACAGCAGATGAAGAAGCAAGGTAAAAACTCACCAGACCAAACAAATGAAGAGGAAATAGGCACGCTACCTGAAAAAGAATTCAGAGTAATGAGAGTAAAGATGATACAAAATCTAGGAAATAGAATGGAGAAAATATATGAAACGTTTAACAAGGACATAAAAGAACTAAAGAGCAAACAAACAATGATGAACAACACAATAAGTGAAATTAAAAAACAATTCTCTAGAATTGTTAATAACTGAAGTAGAAGAACAGATAACTGACCTGGAAGATAAAATAGTGGAAATAACTACTGAAGAGCAGAATAAAGAAAAAACAATGAAAAGAATTCAGGACAGTCTTAGAGACCTTTGGGACAACATTAAACGCACCAACTTTCGAATTATAGGGGACAAAGAAGAGAAAAAGAAAGGGACTGAGAAAATATTTGAAGAGATTATGGTTGAAAACTTCCCTTATATGGGAAAAAAATAGTCAATCAAGTCCAGGAAGCACAGAGAGTCCCATACAGGATAAATCCAAGGAGAAACATGCCAAGACACATATTAATGAAACTATCAAAAGTTAAATGTGAAGAAAAAATATTAAAAGCAGCAAGGGAGAAAAAAACAAATAACATACAAGGGAATCCCCATAAGGTTAACAGCTAATCTTTCAGCAGAAACTCTGCAAGCCAGAAGGGATTGGCAAGACATACTTAAAGTGATGAAAGGGGAAAACCTATAACCAAGACTACTCTACCCAGCAGGGATCTCATTCAGATTCCACGAAGAAATTAAAATCTTTACAGACAAGGAAAAGCTTAGAGACTTCAGCACCACCAAACCAGCTTTACAACAAATGCTAAAAGAACTTCTCTAGACAGGAAACACAAGAGAAGGAAAAGACCTACAATAACAAACCCAAAACAATTAAGAAAATGGTAAAAGGAATATACATATCGATAATTACTTTAAGTGGAAATAGATTAAATGCTCCCACCAAAAGACATAGAACAGCTGAATGGATACAAAAACAAGACCCATATATACGCTGTCTACAAGAGACCCACTTCAGACTTAGGGACACATACAGACTGAAAGTGAGGGGATGGAAAAAGATATTCCATGCAAATGGAAATCAAAGGAAAGCTGGAGTAGCAATTCTCATATCAGACAAAATAGACTTTAAAACAAAGGCTATTACAAGAGACAAAGAAGGACACTACATAAGGATCAAGGGATCAATCCAAGAAGATATAACAATTGTAAATATTTACGCACCCAACAAAGGAGCACCACAATACATAAGGCAAATGCTAACAGGCATAAAAGGGGAAATCAACAGTAACAAAAACATAGTAGGGGACTTTTACACCCCACTTTCACCAAGGGACAGATCATCCAAAATGAAAATAAATAAGGAAACACAAGCTTTAAATGATACATTAAACAAGATGGACTTATTGATATTTATAGGACATTCCATCCAAAAACAACAGAATACACTTTCTTCTCAAGTGCTCATGGAACATTCTCCAGGATAGATCATATCTCGGGTCACATATCAAGCTTTGGTAAATTTAGGGAAATTGAAATTGTATCAAGTATCTTTTCTGACCAAAATGCTACGAGACTGGATAACAATTGCAGGAAAAAAATCTATAAAAAATACAAACACATGGAGGCTAAACAATACACTACTTAATAACCAAGAGATCACTGAAGAACTTAAAGAGGAAATTAAAAAATACCTAGAAACAAATGACCATGAAAACACAAAAACCCAAAACCTATGGGATGCAGCAAAAGCATTTCTAAGAGAAAAGTTTATAGCAATACAATCGTACCTCAAGAAGCAAGAAACATCTCAAATAAACAACCTAACCTTACACCTAAAGCAATTAGAGAAAGAAGACAAAAAAACCTCAAAGTAAGCAGAAGAAAAGAAATCATAAAGTTCAGATCAGAAAGAAATGAAAAAGAAACGAAGGAAACAATACCAAAGATTAATAAACAAAAAGCTGTTTCTTTGAGAAGATAAACAAAATTGATAAACCATTAGCCAGACTCAACAAGAAAGAAAGGGAGAAGACTCAAATCAATAGAATTAGGAATGAAAAAGGAGAAGTAACAACTGACACTGCAGAAATACAAAGCATCATGAGAGCTTACTACAAGCAAGTATATGCCAATAAAATGGACAACCTAGAAGAAATGGACAAATTCTTAGAAAAGCACAACCTCCCAAGACTGAAGCAGGAAAATAGTAGTAAATATAAACAGACCAATCACAAGCACTGAAATTGAAACTGTGATTAAAAATCTTCCAACAAACAAAAGCTCAGGACCAGATGACTTCGCAGGCGAATTCTATCAAACATGTAGAGAAGAGCTAACACGTATCTATCTCAAATTCTTCCAAAATATAGCAGAGGGAGGTACACTCCCAAACTCATTCTATTAGGCCACCATCACTCTGATACCAACACCAGACAAAGATGTCACAAAGAAAGAAAACTACAGGCCAATATCACTGATGAACATAGATGCAAAAATCCTCAACAAAATGCTAGCAAGCAGAATCCAACAGTACATTAAAAGGATCATACACCATGATCAAGTGGGGTTCATCCCAGGAATGCAAGAATTCTTCAATATATGCAAATCAATCAATGTGATATACCATATTAACAAACTGAAGGAGAAAAACCATATGATCATCTCAATAGATGCAGGAAAAGCTTATGATAAAATTCAATGCCCATTTATGATAAAAACCCTCCAGAAAGTAGGCATAGAGAGAACTTACCTCAACAAAATAAAGGCCATATAACAAACCCACAGCCAACATCATTCTCAATGGTGAAAAGTCGAAACCATTTCCTCTAAGATCACAAACAAGAAAAGGCTGTCCACTCTCAGCACTGGTATTCAACAGTTTTGGAAGTTATAGCCACAGCAATCAGAGAAGAAAAAGAAATAAAAGGAATCCACTCAGAAAAGAAGAAGGAAAGCTGTCACTCTTTGCCGATGTCATGGTAGTATACATAGAGAATAGTAAAGATGCTACCAGAAAATGACAAAAGCTAATCAATGAATTTGGTATTGTTGCAGGATACAAAATTAATGCACAGAAATCTCTTGCATTCCTAAACACTATCAACAAAGTATCTGAAAGTGAAATTAAGGAAACACTCCCATTTACCATAGCAACAAAAAGAATAAATTACCTAGGAACAAGTCTACCTAAGGAGACAAAAGACCTATACGCAGAAAACTATAAGACACTGATGAAAGAAATCAAAGATGATATAAACAGATGGAGAGATATACCATGTTCTTGGATTCGAAGAATCAACATTGTGAAAATGACTCTACTACCCAAAACAATCTACAGATTTAGTGCAATCCCTATGAAACTACCAATGGCATTTTTCACAGAAGTACAACAAAAAAATTTCACAATTTGTATGGAAACACAAAAGACCACGAATAGCCAAAGCAATCTTGAGAAAGAAAGACCTAGGTGGAGGAATCAGGCTCCCTGACTTCAGACTATACTACAAAGCTACAGTAATCAAGACAGTATGCTACTGACAGAAAAACAGAAATACAGATCAAGGGAACAGGATAGAAATTCCAGAGATAAACCCACACACATATGGTCACCTTATCTTTGATAAAGGAGGCAAGAATATACAATGGAGAAAAGACAGCCTCTTCAATAAGTGGTGCTGGGAAAACTGCACAGCTACATGTAAAAGAATAAAATTAGAACACTCCTTAACACCATACACAAAAATAAACTCAAAATGGATTAAAGACCTAAATGTAAGGCCAGACACTATCAAAGTCTTAGAGGAAAACATAGGCAGAACACTCTATGACATAAATCACCACAAGATCCTTTTTGACCCACCTCCTAGAGAAATGGAAATAAAAACAAAAATAAACAAATGGGACTTAATGAAAATTCAAAGCTTTTGCACAGCAAAGGAAACCATAAACAAGATGAAAAGACAACCCTCAGAATGGGAGAAAATATTTGCTAATGAAGCAACTGACAAAGGATGGATTAATCTCCAAAATTTACAAGCAGCTCATGCAGCTCAAGATCAAAAAAACAAACAACCCAATCCAAAAATGGGCAGAAGACCTAAATAGACATTTCTCCAAAGAAGATATACAGATTGCCAACAAACATATGAAAGGATGCTCAAAATCATTAATCATTAGAGAAATGCAAATCAAAACTATAATGAGATATCATCTCACACCAGTCAGAATGGCCATCATCAAAAAATCTAGAAACAATAAATGCTGGAGAGGCTGTGGAGAAAAGGGAACACTCTTGCACTGCTGGTGGGAATGTGAATTGGTACAGCCACTATGGAGAACAGTATGGAGGTTCCTTAAAAATCTAAAAACAGAACTACCATACGACCCAGCAATCCCACTACTGGGCATATACCTTGAGAAAACCATAATTTAAAAAGAGTCATGTACCACAATGTTCATTGCAGCCCTATTTACAATAGCAAGGACATGGAACCAACCTTAGTGTCCACCGACAGATGAATGGATAAAGAAGATGCTGCACATATATACAATGGAATATTACTTCACCATAAAAAGAACCAAAATTGAATTTTTTGTAGTGAGGTGGATGAGCCTAGAGACTGTCACACAGAGTGAAGTAAGTCAGAAAGAGAAAAATAAATACCATATGCTAATACGTATATATGGAACCTAAACAAACAAACAAAAAAGGGTTCTGAAGAATCTAGGGGCAGGACAGGAATAAAGACGCAGATGTAGAGAATGGACTTGAGGACATGGGGAGAGGGAAGGGTAAGCTGGGACAAATAAGAGAGTGGCATGGACTTATATATACTACTAAATGTAAAGTAGGTAGCTAGTGGGAAGCAGCCGCACAGCACAGGGAGATCAGCTCGGTGCTCTGTGACCACCTAGAGGGCTGGGATAGGGAGGGTGGAAGGGAGATGCAAGAGGGAGGAGATATGGGGATATATGTATACATATAGCTGATTCACTTTGTTATAAAGTAGAAACTAACACACCATTGTAAAGCAATTATACTCCAATAAGGTGTTAAATAAATAAATAAATAAAAAGTTTAAAATGGTAAAACAAAGAGTATTTCTTCTAAACTTTCTAGTAAAAGCATTTTTTTATGATTATAATATATAGATCATTTTGAGCAAACTCATAAATCTGTTTCATGTCACAGAACTTCAGACTAAGCTTAAATTGATATCCAGGTCTATGTTAGAAATTGAGGTATCCCCCCCAACCCAGGAATCCATTTTTTAAAGCTGATTTGCATTCAGAGAAGTTGCCGTTCATTAAGGAGGCCCCAGGAGGATGTTGGTGCATCCCTGTGAGCAGGGAACCAGAAAGCAAAGCAGGAAAATGAAATAGCAGTAGACACAAAGGTGATCTGGATTGAAGAGTTGGAGAGTAGCATGTCCCTGCTATTTCTGTGTTATAAACAGCAGAGCTCTTGTGAAGTAAAACCAAAAGGAAATGTTGACTATTTACAGTCTTTCTGTTTTGCCACTTTGGGAGCCCAGAAGACCACCTAAGGCAGAAAGCAGCCTTCTCCCAGGGTGGCTCTGGGAGCAGTGACTGGGCCACTGCCCTTAAGTGAGATTTTCTGCAGCAGGAGGTGAGGAGAGAAAAGCAGGGAAGAATTGATAATGGGTGAAGGTGAGACACCAAAAGGATTCGTGAACTTATACAAGGGAGGGCTTCCAGTATGAAATAAAAGGAGAGACTCACTCAACAACTAGGGATGGAATGAGTATTTTCTTTAAAGTTATAGCTATTTCTTGACTGTTCTTTCCTACCCTTATTTTGTTGTTTTGTAATAAATTTATTTTATTTTAATATTAATTTAGGCCTATTGTAAAATTTCAAAATTTAATGAAAAGTCTGTAACTACTGCATTCCCTTGTAGGAACCACAGTTGACAAATTATTGCATAATTTTCAAGAGCTTCCCTGTAGGGGTGTGTGTGTGTGTGTGTGTATGTGTACATGTGTGTATATAAAACACACACACATATATATATATATATATATATATATATATATGATTGCTTATCTATGTATGAGAGTATTTTTGTATACAAATGATGTTAAACTGCGTACCCTCTTCAGCAATGCACTTTTCTCCCCCTCTGAACTTACTACAGTACTGCAGGACATATATTGACATGGGTGCATATTTCTTCAAAACTGTGTGATGTTTCACTACATGGAAGTGTCATAATTTATTTTTCTAATTTCTTATTAATGGACACTTGGATTTCATCCATTCTGTTATAATGTCTAGACCCAGTAATAATATGTAGAAATGAACCTGAAAATGAATATATATTAGCAGTATAAGCCTCTCTACCTATAGTAACATTATAATGAGCATATTAGGTTTAATTAGCATAAAGAATGACTTTCTGTAAAACTTTTTTCATAAAAATATTCTATTTCTAGGAATATGACTATTTTAAAGATATCTCTTTAATGATTGCCAATTTCTGTGGTGTTCAGAAAATACAGTTACAAACAAAGATGATAAAAGACTGCAGCATTAAGACAATTTCATGAGTGTGGTGCTATTTGGGTCCTTGCAGGATGGGGAAAGTTTGAATAAAGAAGAAAAGAGATCAAATATTTCATGAACAAACATCTACATGTACATCATCAGTAAACAGCAAAAAGTGGCAAAACTCTGAAATTCAAGAAAGAGGAGACTATGGAGCAAGTTAGAGACCTGATCATTGATGAGAACCAGTTATTTGGGAGAGCTCTGTTGTAGGGTGGGGCAGATGATGCTTTAATTTTTGAAAGCTTTGAGGTGAAGCAACAGTCAGACATCCGTGTAAATGTTTTCAAAATAATCGGAAATATGAACAGGAATAGGTAATACAGGGTGAGGAGGTGCAAAAATGCATATCATGAGAATAGATTTAATAGAATAGAAAACAATGAGGTACAAATATAGAGCTCTAGTAGAATAGCAGTAGGCAGTCAATGAGATGATACAGGAAATCTAAAAGATGGGACCAAAAGTGTGATACAAGAGAAATAAATACAGTGCCATAGATTCCAAGGAAGAAGGTCCTAAGAACAGTTAATTGTCAAATGGCAATGTTTAAAAATGTACAAAAAAGAGAGAGACAAGAGAAGATTTGTTCTATTGGCAGCAAATATATTTATATCCTGATAAGGACTGAACAAGGAAAAGAAGGGACTTCTAGACCAGGGCACAGCATGGTAGTAGTGGGCCGTTGAAAGGGAAAGGAAAACCACAGAGGGAAATAAAATGTAGTCAAAGTGATTCAGCAGATTCAGAAACTGATCTTGAACACTTGACAACTTTCTAGTAAATTATTCCTTCTTATGGTCCTTTAATTGTCCCTCCACATACTGGGATCTCTTTCATATATTAGTTTCCTAAAAGGAAAAAGCTTTGTATGCTGAAATCATTCTTAGTCACTTAATAATATCTTATGTGCTTCTGAGCCATAAAAAACTGTTTTGGATAAGTGGTGATAAGCACTTAGTAATGAGCATAATCAAAATTGGGCTCTAGTCTTGGATCTGTGTTCATTTGCTGTATGATTATTCTTAGGCCTCAATTTCCTCATCAGTGACATTAATGATGTCCTAGAGATGACATCAAACTGTCATCATCAGCTCACAGCCTGTTTAAATAAGTATGTCCTGTTCACAGTTCTATATAGATCTGGCATCTCTAAAACACCCTGACCATAACTGAGTATATCAAAACTGGGGTACATAACTCAAAGACATCCAAATCTAGAGAAGGTAATGGTTAATTTTATGTATTAACCTGACTGAATCATGGATGTCCAGGTATTTGGCTAAACATTATTTCTGGGTATTTCCAGACAAGATTAGCGTTTGAATTGGTAGACTCAATCAAACAAGTTGCCCTCCCCAATGTGGGTGGACATCATCTAATCCACTGAGTGACTGAATAGAACAAAAGGGAGATTTTGTCCCTTCCCTCTGCCTGAGTGTGTGAGCTGGGGCATTGGTGTTCTCCTGTCTTCAGATTGAGACTTACACCAAGAGTTCCCCTGGTTCTTAAGCCTTCAAATTTGGACTAAACTACACACCACCAGGATTCCTGGGTCTCCAGTTTGCAGACAGCAGATGGTAGGACTTTTCAGCCTCCATAATCACATGAGCCAATTCCTCACATGTATGGAAGGATGGATAAAAAAGGAAGTCTTGTGGAGGAGATGACAGGGAATTGGAAGCAGCAGAAGCACCAGAGAAAGCGGTCCTTGGTTACTGTCCGGGTTAGTGTTAAAATCTCCACCCCAGTAATGTGTTTCTTCTCCAGAACAAGGCCTCTTGCTTCAAGAATCCTTTGAGAAATCTTGGCTCTTTACAATCAACTACTACCCAAAGGGCTACTTTGGACCATCATTTCCTGAACATCTAAGTCATGTACCACCTTCAGTATGGCTGCCACAGCCAAGTTCCAACTGTCCTATATTTTCCTTAATGTTTTCCTTAAAGTGACTTCTTTCTTTAATTTGTAAGTGTATTTAATGCTTTATCTTAAACAATATCAGCCAAAGCTTAGTTTTAATATATAGCAGTCATTTTTAGTATATTAAAATAAAGACACAATTATCAAAAAGAAAGCTATTCCATATACCCCCTTAAAATTACTTTATGTAATTCTGGGCCTCTTTTAACTTGAAAATAATCTACGAATTGATCATGGATGATAACAGTGAAGTATTTTCATAGCTGTTTTCACAATTAAATACACTCTGTAGTAACCCTGTGGGAGTTTCTGATTTGTAGTACAGACTTCAGTAACTAATTGGAGAAACAACTCTGACCTCCTTTAGTTTATCATGTGAAAATTACCAATATTTTTGTCTTGAAATTCCAATTTTACTTTAATTTTCTAATGGACTTTATTTTGCTTGCTTATTTGAGACAGTCTCCAACATTTTAAAATATTGCAAACACATTTAAAAACTAGAAGTAAAACAGACAAGAGGGTGAACCCTTTGCATGCACAGGGTGAACAAATTAGTGCTCTGATGATCAATCTGCAGTAGTTAGAGAGTTAGCTTTGGAATATTAATGTAAGTATTACCAGTATGTGAAAAAGTCTCTCTAATATTTCCTAGGACATATGAAGCATACTAAATCTTTTAACTCAAGGAGAAAAACTTTGAGTTTGAAATGGCTAAAAATCATTGGGAAATTACCCGCGTAGAAAAAAAGTCACAGATGAGTGAATTAAAACAAAATAAAATAACCCTGTCCTCAAACTCTAGATTGTAAGAGTGATTTAACAGTTTATGAGAAACATTACTTTTATGCTATGAAGCTAATAATTAATTTTACTTACTTAAAGTACTTAACAATAATGAAATTACTCTATGTAACACATGGACTACCTGTTCAACACATCATTCAACAGATTGTTGAATCTGTTCATTGTTCAACATCATTTTCAGATGAATTTTAAGAACTAGAGCATGTTTGACAAACAAAAAGTAGAAAAGCCCCATTTTCATAGACTTCTAAATCTAATCACCCAGGAGGAAGCAGTACAAAATCAGATGTTGCTAAGGAAAGGCTGGTTGTTTTCTAGCTGCACCAAGAACACAGCATCACCTAGAGGCACCATTCCTAATGCAGGAGGTGAGAATAAAGGATTGGAAGCAAGTGAGAGATGGGAGCACTGATGTTCGCGAGGGGACAATACTTATCAAAAAGCTACTGCCTTGGGCTTCCCTGGTGGCGCAGCGGTTGAGAGTCTGCTTGCCGATGCAGAGGACACAGGTTCGTGCCCAGGTCTGGAAAGATCCCACATGCCGTGGAGCGGCTGGTCCCGTGAGCCATGGCCGCTGAGCCTGCGTGTCCGGGGCCTGTGCTCCGCAACGGGAGAGGCCACAGCAGTAAGAGGCCCGCGTACCGCAGAAAAAAAAAAAGCTACTGCCTAGAGTTCAAAAATCCAGTTTCTTTTCATCAGAATACCTCTCATGAAACTCAGGGGCTTTTTCACTCCCAATCTGAGAACCACCAGGATTAATGGAGGGTTCATACTGTCCTATTTTAGTATTAAGGAACAAAGTTTTGGGAGTTTTTATTTTCTTCTTCTCCATTTATTTCTGTTAATAAAAAAGGTTCAGCCAAACATCTACTGGTGTTTTCGAACATTACAGAGTTTTGTGCTTAACTATTAGTTTTCATTTGTGGATATTTCTGAAAACTCATTGTATAAAATGAAGAAAGGGTTTCTACAGACTTCTCATAGCTAAACTAAGATAAGTGATGTTTTCTTAGAAGCTGCCTTAGAGGGAATATTACAGGCAAAACAACAACGTCTTGTGACAAGAGCAGTAATAAGAATTCGATATTTTTACCCTTCTATCCCAAGGCTCAAACTTTAATTGCCATGTAGCTTTGGTGATTGATATGCTACTAATATGATTCACAGTTTTCTTAAAGAAAACAAGATCAGGATTAAGGCAAACAAAATATTCACAACATAACTATGAGTTAAGAATGCCACTGGGAAAGATTCCCAACACTGGTTGAAAAACGTGAAAACATCCAAATGAAATCAAACTGATTTTTTACAATTTTTCTCAGCTAATACTTCTAAACAAGCAAATATGCAGCTCATAAGTATTTTAAACAGTCAAGCCAGAGGCAAAACTTGCATTTTAATATAATAAAATTTATGGGCTATCTTCCAAAGAAAAGGGTTTGGTTTTTTTTTACATACTATTACATTTCTCACAAAATGTGCATTTAGAATGCAATGTGCTACACTAAGAGCTATGTTAAATATTAATTACATGAAAGTAAAATAAAAATATACACTCTAAAGATTTAATAGAATTCAATCTGTAAATAAAATTATGTTGCCCAGCTTTAATTAAGACACTACACACTAATTTTCCTTGGATGCACATAATCATAATAATTGCATGCATGGATGAGTCCCTGAATTATTTTAATAGAATTTAGTGGGTGAGCTTGTGTCCCTAAGGCCAATAGTGTACAGATTAAAAAAAAAAAAAGAAACCACCCATATCACTACTAAAACCTAGGAAATTATCTACATATGGGTAAGATGTACTTTAAAAAATAAGATTTTTAACTACATATGCTCAATTCTAATTATATAAAAGTAATATGTACTCTATCTATGCACCTCACCACCCTAAGAAAAAAAGTTAAAGAATTTTGTAAAATAGAAAGTAACCATATCCACTGACTACATTTTTTCACATCTCTACATATGTGAGACATGACTTGCTATATTTATTGCTATATTTAGCATATAAAGATTTATTTATTGCTATATTCAGCATATAAAGATTTTTATTTCTTCCTTTCCCACTTCCACTTCTATTTTCCATAACTTAGTAGGTCTACTAAATTTCCAATCTCCTTCATCTTGTAGTCCTATCACTTTATTTTTTACAGCAACTAAGACAGGTACCTAGAATACAGAGACACCTTGGGGGTTCTCTTAGGGATCACTTAGTTTACCCAAGTCATTTTACAGGTGAGGAACCTAAAGTACCAAGAACCTGACTTGCTTGATACCCCAGAGCAGGTGCAAAGGTGCAAAGAACCTGGCTGGGATTTTGGGTTTCTGAGGCCAACTCACTCCCAGGGCCGCTCACTTTTTACAGCTCTGTTTCAACACTCCTCCTCCTGGATTCCCTCAGTGCTCTATTTTCTACTACTTTATATTAATATTTTAGTTTACCCCCAACATCTGGCTAATGTCATAGGTTCTCACGGTTCAACTTTCTGACTGACATACAATGTCACTCTCTATCCAGATTCACGTCTCTGTTTTATTCTTTTAACACAGTTTTTCTATGAGAAATCTAAAACTAGATGCTCATGAAGGAGAAGAACTAGAAGAGCCCATATAACCTTTTCTCCATTATCTTCATCAAACACCTTCTGCATTCCAACAGGCAAGGGATCTTGGTGTATATTAATGCATTTCTGCACTTTATCCAGAAATGCACTAGGCAACCAGATTATGGTGCTCCATTGTATCAAGCTTTCCACTTCGTCATGATTGCCACTCTCCTAGGCTATGGATGTGTCTCTTCACATCCAGACACTCGCACTTTTAGCTCGTCTTCTTTCCCCAGCTAGAGAACCATGTAGCCAAGCCTCAGTGTGACTCCTACAGTCTCTTCTTCCTCTTCCATTAATCACATCAAACCCTCTGTTACATTTATAAATCAATAACACTTTCATGAATGAATATCAATAGACCTTGTTTTCTCCCCTTTGAACTGAACGGGTGTATAGTTCGAAGTATGTGAAAACAAAGCTCTATAAACCTATCAAATGGATATTAGTTAGGGTCAAGTAAATGTAAAATTGATGATCCATGCATTTCCAGATTTTATAAGATTAAGCATATAGATGGCATAGCTGCTGATACTGCTGAAGTGTGTGTGTGTGTGTGTGTGTGTGTGTGTGTGTGCAGTACAAGAGTTTTGCTCCCATTTAAGAAATACAAGACTCAGTAAGCATGCTGTATGAGTTAACAATAGAGAGAAAACCAAATGATTAAATACAGATAAAAGGGACCAGGTCCAGACATCAATTTACAGTATCAGGCTATACTTTATTCAAATAGCTACAGCCCTCCATGATGTTAACATATAGATGCCTCTAGAGTGATAACTGGTGCAACTGCTTAAATAAAGTGGGAAGCAGCTGCATAGCACAGGGAGATCAGCTCGATGCTCTGTGACAAACTACAGGGGTGGGATAGGGAGGGTAGGAGGGAGGCTCAAGAGGGAGGGGATATGGAGATATATGCACACATATAGCTAATTCACTTTGTTGTGCAGCATAAACTAACACAAAATTGTAAAGCAATTACACTCCAGTAAAGATGAAAAAAAGAAAGTGAGTAGAAATGGAGAGAAGTTCCATCATAACAAAAGCAAAGATTACAAAAAATACAGTTTTGACATAAATTTAGCTGTTGTGAGATACTAAATAGGCAAGTGTGACTTTTTAGATCTGATCCTAAGATATCAAGAAGTTCAAAAGCCTAGTACTTAAGGAATGTGAATGTAAAGACACTTGTTATTAAATGTGATATGTTTGTAAGGCCAGACAGATGAGATAAGCAAGAACAGAATAAAAGCAAGCAAGAAGCAAAAACACGTGGACTTGATGAAACAGGTATGCTAAGTTCCATGAGGTAATAATCAATTTAAAAAGCCACACAATATTGCCATCTGCAAAGCCAGTGCAAGTCACTGGAGATATAAAGATGAATCCCTATTTTCAAAGTTCTCTGTGCAGTGGTTAAACCAAGTCATGTAAGCAACTCCCTATGCTATAAGGCACAATAAAATAATGACTCAATTGGGGTAAAAGAATGCACATGAGTGCTCAGGAGAAGGAAAAGTGCAGTCTGCACTGGGGGAGCTGGGGGTAGGAGTGGGGTGGGGGCAGTAGTCAAGGAAGTACCTTGGAGATTCTAACACTACCACTGAGCCTTGCAGGATGCGAAGGATTTCAAAAAGTAGAAGAATAGAGCTAACACTAGTTAACTAGCAGGCAACAGAAATTTCACACTGCACTCGCCCCAGCCCGAGCCCTGATCACCTCTTCATCCTTCCCCGAAGCTGTTCTTTACATCATGATTTCAGTAAATGGCACCTATCAAGTTCATCTTAGAAAGCCCCACCCTCAGACACCAAAGCTGTAGATCACTAAATCCTACCAGTTCCATTTTCTACAACAAATCCTGCCATCCGCCTCTCACTACCCTTACTTAGTCAAGCTAGGACTGCATCCTGCTTCCCCTTTTGCTCCTTCTTATCTACTCTTCACACAGCAGCCAGAAAATCATAAAATAAGAATCAAACAATGCAACACTCACGCTTAAAACCCTTTGGTGCTTAAAAGCCTTTGGTGCCTTTCTATTGAACTTCAAATGAATCTAATTTCCATAACATGGACCAGCTGTTCTGACCCTTCTCTACTTTCCAAAATGATTTCTCACCATTTTCCCCATTGTTCATGATGTTCCATCTAACCTTGGTTTTCTTTCTTTTAATTTCTTAAACAAACTTGAGTTCCTTTTAACCTAGAACTTAAACATTCTGTTTTTTGTACCTGGAATACTTCTTTTCCTAACTCTTTCGGCAACTAGAGCCTTCTCACACTTTTATACTAAAATAGTATTTTCTCAGCAAGCCCTAACACTAACCAAATGCAAGTCATCATTCCACTTTTTCATTACATGCAACACTGTTTTATTTTTCTTTCATAGCAATGTGTAATTACAGTATACATGTATTTGTATAGTTGTTTCAATAATATTTTTCAGTATTAATATAATATAGAATTGTCTTTTTTAAACAAGCACTTAATATAGTACTTAAGAATATTTGAAGGATGAAGGAATAAATAAATAAACACTAATACATTTAGGTCTGTATCTACATATATCTTGTTATCTACATACATCTTGTTTATTGACAGATAAGTCTTGTTATAGAATATTTACAGGACCCAATCTTAGAGAAGAAACTTTAAAGGTCCTAGGGATGTCCTCGATCAGAGGCCATAAAGGCCACACTGCTGAGCTCCTCACTATTTCCACTCAGAAATAACACCCTGTCCCATCAGATGATTGATGGAAACTAGAAAGCAGGATACTGTGCCAGTCCTGTGGTAGATGATTTAAAAAATGGAAGTAGAAAGATACATTGCACCTTCAGTAGTGTATCCCTCCCTAAAGACAAAAGACTTCCCACAGATAGGAGAAGTCAAAAGAGTAGACTTATTACTCAGTACTAGCTTCATGAGCATCCAAATAGTAAACTCACACAGGATCCCATACTCAGAAGAGTCTTTACTTGGGGTTAATGATCTATGGTTGCTATCTTGAAATTCTTAATAATGTTGCTTTTGAATTATTTTGTAAGTGAAATCAGATTGGACAAAAGTATGTTCAAAAGACTTGGAGCCTTGGCTCATGTGCAGTCCTGCCTCTAGCCGCCTCCACTCACTAATTATCTGAGTGAAGTGAGGTATTTTATAACAGTTCCCAAAACCTCAGTTTCCTATTTCATAAATCGAGTCATAATATCAATGTCACAAATTTATCATGAGGATTAAATAATTTCATAAAGCCCTCACCCCAGTTATCTATTGCAAAATAAAATTTTAATAAATATTGTTTTCATTCCCTTTTCTTCCCTAACCCAGATTGCCTTTACTAGAAAAACAAGTAGTAAACAGAAAAACCAAATAGATGTCCTAATGGAAAGATGAGACAGATGTTTAGTTCTTTCATATATGTTTTAAGATGTTCAAGTGAGAAAATGAAGAAACCTGAAAACTTAAAAAAGAATGTTTTCCTCTGAAAATAAAGGCAGAATACAGACATTTAAAAAAGTAATAGTTCAATTGGCTCTATAGTGGAGATATAGCAGTGATACTTTAAGAAAGTGATAATTTAAGAAAGGTGCATCAGGGCTTCCCTGGTGGTGCAGTGGTTGAGAGTCCGCCTGCCGATGCAGGGGACGCGGGTTCGTGCCCCGGTCCGGGAAGATCCCACATGCCGCGGAGCAGCTGGGCCCGTGAGCCATGGCCGCTGAGCCTGCGCGTCCGGAGCCTGTGCTCTGCAACGGGAGAGGCCACAACAGTGAGAGGCCCACGTACCGCAAAAAAATAAATAAAAAGGTGCATTGTGGAATCAAACTACTTGGATTAGAGTTCTGCTTCATTATTTACCAAGGGGTGAACTTGGATACATTATTTACTGTACCTATTCCTTAGTTTCTACATCTGTAAAATGCAATTTTCTCCACCTGTATACATATGAGAAAATGTAGAAAGCACTCATCAAATGGTAATAATTATTATTACTGATACAAGAGGCAGAAATTGTTGTTTTGTATATAACTATACTTATTAGGAAGAAATTATTACACAGTACTTTTACTACAAATGGGAGAACCCAAAATAGTACTGTATTAACTCCAGATTTTATATGATTGACCAAGAAAGGGAAATTCATTGATTGGTGAATAGAGCCACAGGAAATTTGAGATCTCCCAGAAAATAGTCTATTTCCTGAAAAAAAACTAGGTATTTGGGGATTCATTTTTGTTTTGTCAAATTAATTTGTCTCATGGAATATGTAGAAAGAAAGCACAGTCTATATTATTAGGGATTCTGTATTTGTGAATTTGCATACTCACTAAAAGTTTTTTGTCACCTCTAAATTAATACCCTCAGTGCTCTCATGGTTATTCATGGACATTTTCAAAGCTAAAGTTTTGAGTCGCCAAACCTACATGGTCCCAGCTGAAGTCCAGGGTAATGCTCTCCCTTCTTATTTCAGTTCTAATACTGTAAACACGTGTTCTTTCCATGGTCTTTTAGGGCTATACTTGTACATTGTTTTGTTTTTTGTTGTTGATTTCTCTGTTTTAAATGGTTTGATTTCAGCCCCCAGGCATAGTAATAAAGTGCTGATTAGTGTTCCTAAGTGCAAAAAGGCTGTGATGTACCTTACAAAAAGAAATATATGTTAGATGAGCTTTGTTCAGGCATGAGTTACAGCGCTGTCAATGGTGAGTTCAATGGTATTGAATCAACCATACATATTAATTAAGATATCTTTAAGCCGAAACACGTATAACAAGGTATGTGTTGATTGGTTCATGAAAATGTTGTAACCGAAGGCCCTCAGGAACATAACTCTGTACTTCCCCTAGGAAGTTTATAGAACTTAACTGCCGTGGCTAATGAGAATCAACTGTATAGGCATTTTCATATCAAGTGAATAGAAATTTAAAATGTACAGCCTTTGCTGTGGAAAAGAAAGGCTTAAAGTTGATGTATTTTTGACATTTAATATAAGTGCACAATCACAGATATGCCTCAACATTTGTGTGCATCATACCAGCTAAGAAAGTACAATTTATAATAAGTGTATAGGTAAATTGAATCATAACTTCTTCATACAGTGAAATAAAATGCAGCCATAGCTTACCTTCAAGTTAGAAAGTTAATAGACATGTGAAATAAGCTCCTCAAATTCCATTTAAATTACAGTAGAAAAGTTAAAAATTAATTAATACTTATTAGCACTAAGAATAGAAAAGAGTACCATCAGGGAATCAGAAATTTTTATAAATTTTAGGAAGTTGAAGTGTGGAATGAAATATTGAAAGAGAAGTCAGAGCAGAGGAAATACTGTGCAAAACATGTGAGATGTTTCAAAATCACACAGATCCAGATGGCAGCCAGGTTGGCCAAAGTAAATAGGAAGATAAAATGGAATAAACCTCAGAATTTCAAAAAGATAGAGATAGAAAACATGAGAGAATTTAAAAGACATGGAGAACCTACTCAGAAAATTCAATACATATAGAGAGAGTTTCACAAAGATGGAAGAGAAAAAAATATTAGAAGGGAAAAAATCAGAGTAATAATAAAAGGAAAGTTTCCTATATCTAAGAAAAGCATTTATCTTGAGATTAAAGACCAAGAATCCCTGAATATTGTGAATAAAAAGTTCCACATCTAGATACATAACAGTAATATCCCAGAACTATAAAGAAGAGGAGAAAAAAAATCAAACTTTCCTAAGATAACAAAAACAAATCCCTTTCAAAAATGTAAATCTGAATGAACTCAAACAGTTTGTCATTTCTCATCAATCTGGTGGTATACTAGATGATCACTCATCTAGGTTTTTCAAGAACAGCTCCTGTTTACCTCTGTTATCCTGACATAATTATTAATAGTGTCCTCTTTTACACTCAACAGTATCCTGGTTTAAATGATAAATATGGTCACTCTATGTGTGGTGGGCAGAATTATGTCCTCCCAAAGATGTCCACATCCTAAGTCTCAGAACCCTGTAAACACGTTACCTTACATGGCACAAGCAACTTGCAGATGTGATTAAGAATCTTGAGATGTGATAATCCTGGATTATCTGGATAATAATCCACCACAGTGTAATCACAAGGGTCCTATAAAGAGGAGGCTGAAGGGTCAGTGATGGAGGATTTGACAACAGAAGCAGAGGGATAAGTGCAATGTGATGAACAGCTATGAGTCAAGTTTAGGACAGCCTCTAAAAACTGTAAAGGCAAGGAAACAGATTCTTCTCTAGAGCCTTGCAGAGGGAACCAGCCCTACCAAAAGCTTGATTTCATCAACCCACTGAGATTGATTTTAGACATCTGACTTTCATAAATGTAAGATAATAAACGTGTGTTGTTTTAAGCTATTAAGTTTGAGGGAACTTGTTACAGTGATAATAGAAAACTGACACACTATGAATACCATAGAGTTTAATTTCCTACTTTCTTCCACTAACATAACATCGTGAAGCTTTTCTTATACTAAGTCTTTGTACATACTACTTTTGGGGATCAAATAATATTATTGAATATGTGAACCCTAATTTTCTTAACCAACTCTGTTTTTAGACACTTAGGTTGTTAAATATTATTTAAGAAATACAAATAATTCACAATGTATTTTCACTAATAAATTCTTGTCAGAATGTTTTTTGTTTTGGGTTTTTTTTTTTTTTTTTTTTTTTTGCGGTACGTGGGCCCCCCAACTGCTGCGGCCTCTCCCGTTGTGGAGCACAGGCTCCGGACGCGGAGGCTCAGCGGCCATGGCTCACAGGCCCAGCCGCTCCGCGGCACGTGGGATCCTCCCGGACCGGGGCACGAACCCGCGTCCCCTGCATCGGCAGGCGGACTCCCAACCACTGCACCACCAGGGAAGCCCCTTGTCAGAATGCTTTAATGTTTCTTGTGGAAGACTGTCAGAATGTAATTATTAGGACAAATAGGATAGATGTTTTTTAGGATCCTTGGTAGATACATTATCGAATTGCTTTCCATAAAATTTTTAGCAATCACAATATACCTAAGCATGAGGTTTAAAATGATAAAAAGGCTCGATCTCATGTTTTAAATATATTGGCTAATTTTATATATAAAATGCATCAGTTTAATTTACATTATTTGGTTATATCTTTAAATTTCACTTACTATCTAAATTACTTGAAAAGCATGGATTGTTGAATGCTATCATATTAACAAAATTTTTATACATTCTTATACATCTAAACTGAGACTATGCATAAAAACTCAACCATACTTGAAAAAAATTACAGGAACCATAGTCATAGTATACAGGAGGGATTAAGAACTCACTATAAAAGTTCTTTATTTTTATTTTTTTCCATATAAAAATAATTTATGCACAACTGTCTGCCATGGGGCTGGGGAGTGGAGGATAGGTAGCTGCTACTATGCTAAGATCTAAAATTGGCTAAAATTAACTGCAAGTTATCTTCCAAGCCTTCCCCTGGAAGTTGCAAGCCTTCAATAGACTCATAGTTACATCATACAGTTTCTATCAGTGTAATTGTTGTCTAGATAGGGACACAGATTCCAGGTACTTTCTACTCTACCATCTTCTCAGAATCATCCTGTCTTATTTATTCTTGAAGCCATATGTAGTATAGGTTGTACAACTTCTTGGAATACTCAATTCTATTATTTCATTTCCAAATCCTCTTTAGAGCACTCAGCAACTCATAATCTGTTACACTTATTTGATGCTAATTTTTAATATTTCTTATATTTGTTCACTATTGTTAAATAACATTTATTTGTATATTGCTTATCCAATGAAACTATAAGATCCTTAAGAAAAGGAATATGACTGAGTGCCATGAAAAGAACATATAAATTATTAATTAGGTAGCCCTAAGTATTGTCTTCAAACTTCAAATGATGCCTCCTTACTTAGAACTTGTTATATGGGTAAGCATATCTGCAATCATCATTCTCCTATTAGATAGTACAGAGATTTTAATTGTACTGCTAACTAGCATTTTTTTTTTTTTTCGCTCTTGAGACAGTAACCAAAATCCTTAACATAGTGTTTGAAACTGCAGAGCGTGGCCTCTGTCAACCACTCCAATTTCATCTCTCATCCCTTTCTCTCTTGGTATTTGGCTTCTTGAAAAAGTCCATACTGGCTTTTTTAAAATTCCTAGAATGTTCTATGCTCACTCTCTGCATGATTTTCAGGTCTTTTGAAGGCTAATCCTTTTGTCTGGGGAGATCTTAATCTCCCCCTCACAATTCCTACAACTTGTTAACTGCTATTCATACTTCACATCTCAGGTCTATACTTAATCTTGTAATGATTGGTGTCTATCTTCCTGCCTACCCCACAATTCTGTAAAGTGGACAAGTGAAAAGGTAATTTGATTTGAGCACCATTGAACCTAAGCACCTAGACTAATGTTTCTCCTTGAGAAGGTTCTGAATAAAGTTTATTGTTATTGCATATTACAGATTGAGACAGCTTCTAGGGAAAAATAATTTTATATATATATATATACAATATATATGCAAAGACATATGCGTTATGTATTTATTATAAATCCTAGGAAAATAACCCAGAATAATAGATAACCATAGCCATTATATTGATATAGCAATAGCACCATCTTTGAGGAGGAGGAGGAAGGATGGTACACATCTTCATACGGAAACCAAATTCTCTTGGGTAATTACAATGTGGATTAATTCAGGAATTATTATCTATATTTTATTCATTGATGACTGAACATAAATAACACAAATTTTCCCACAAACTACAATATTTTGAAGATTTTAATTAATTAGCATTCACCTTCAGAGAAAAATAATTACACTGTCATTAAAATGTCATTGCTTTTTAAAATGACCTTTTAAACACAAGACAAAATTGAGTTATGGAGAATATTTTTGGATTAAAGTGGCAGTAGAACCTTAAGCCTACATTAGGCATTAGGTTTTCAGAATCCATTGTTTCTTTTTTTATCTTTTTTTATTTCTTTTTCTGTGGTACGCGGGCCTCTCACTGCTGTGGCCTCTCCCGCCGCGGAGCACAGGCTCTGGACGCTCAGGCCCAGTGGCCATGGCCCACGGGCCCAGCCGCTCCGCGGCACGCGAGATCCTCCTGGACCGGAGCACGAACCCGCGTCCCCTGCATCAGCAGGCGGACTCCCAACCACTGCGCCACCAGGGAAAACCCATTGTTTTTAAATCAAAAGAAATTAGAATATCCTATTTTCACATATTAGGGCACATTAAATATTAATCAATCTATTTAAAACTGAGAATAAATTGAGGTATCATAGGGAAATCCAATTAATTTATTTCTAGAATTATATTCACGCTAGAGACAGACAAATATTTAGAGTCAATATGATTATCAAATTTAATGTAAATCTTAATTAAAATATATCACAATAATTATTAGAATATATATATTTATATTGTTTTTATCCAATCTGAAAAAAATTCTATTCAGTGAGAAAGCAATCTATGATTTCACTGAGAACCAAGAGAAATATTTATTAACATTTATAAACACTTTGATTTAAGGTCTATCAAGGCATTCCACAAAGATTTTCCAATTTTTATTTTCATAACTAGGTAACCTATATGCCCATCATATAGGTGTTTATAGGTTTTTAGCAATCACAATATACCTAAGCATGAGGTTTAAAATGATAAAAAGCCTCGATTTTAGATATATTACCTCATTTAACCCCCTATAAAGTGAATATTACTGTATCCTCCACCTTATAGACAAGGGAACTAAGTAAGAGGGAAATTAAGTAACTTGATCAAGTCCACCACTCATAAGAGGCTAAACTGATATTTGAATCTTTGACCTATGATTCTGGAATTCACAATTTAAAAAAAACCTCAATATTGTTAGGATTTTAAAATGTTGTTTTAAAAATACACATTTGTGTATATTTACACCTACAACTAGTTACATAATATACTCAGTAGTGTACTTGTACTTATCACTTCATAGAATCAATGTATTACTATGGAGAAAACATGATATAGAAATGGAAAACCTAACAAACTCCGTTTCAGCCATGGTAAAAATGAAAAGAAACTGCATAGGTCATCAAAATATTTAAAGAAACAAAAAGAAAGAATTTTATCCTGTCCAGTACTTGGGAATTTCAATGAAATGATGAAGAAGGAGTTGGAGAATATTTTCACTCCAGTGATGTCAAGATCTGTGGGAAACAGTCCAGACAGGTATGGGAAAGGTCTTATCTAAATTTAATTTAAAACAGCATCTGCGAGAGAGAGACAAGATGGCGGAAGAGTAAGACGCGGAGATTGCCTTCTTCCCCGCGGATACACCAGAAATACAGCTACACGTGGAACAACTCCTGCAGAAAACCTGCTGAACGCTGGCAGAAGACCTCGGACCTCCCAAAAGGCAAGAAACTCCACACTTACCTGGGTGGGGCAAACAAAAAAACACTAAAAACAGAGACAGAGGATAGGGACGGGACCGGCACCAGTGGGAGGGAGCTGTGAAGCAGGAGAGGTTTCCACACACTGAGAAGCCCCTTCGCGGGCGGAGACTGCGGGTGGCGGAGGCGGGGAAGCTTCGGAGTCGCGGAGGAGAGCGCAGCAACAAGGGCGCGGAGGGCAAAGCGGGGAGATCCCCGCACGGAGGAT